>CAEFZX010010867.1:0-14002 GCA_903066825.1 Alfaro cultratus
ATTATAAACTTTCTTATTCTGTTGGCTAAATTTCACATACATGCTTGTAAATTTGCTAAAAACAAACCCAACCTCACTGTTTTTAGAGCTTATGTAAGATGTTTTTTGGACTCTGTTCAAAAGTGCACCAACTCTAAAGCTATGAAACTTATAACCTTAAGTGATGAATTTGATTTGTAAACTGTTCTTTTTTTATTTTATTTTTTTTTCTCATGGAATCCTGTGGATTTGTTACCCCAGCACCTCGAGCATATTACTGTCTGTAATTGTATATTCTCTATTTGTAAATAAAGTTTAAAAAATAAAATAAAATAAAAAATATTTGAGATGCAAAAGGAGATTGATACATCCTTAGGCAGGTGGTCATAATGTTACGCCTGATCAGTGCAGAGTGAAAGAGCTCGTTAGTTCATGTTGTAATGTTTTATGTTGTTTGTTTAGATATTGAAATTAAGGTTGTTTCTACTTTTAAAGCCTAAACAGCATTGGACCTCAAATTAAGCCATGCGGGACACCGTAGTGAACTCTGAATGCTGACTGACAGAAAAACAATCAAACCAGTTGATCAGTTAAGGCATCAGTTTTGATTTAAGCCTTCTGTGGATCAAGAAGACCCGACCAAGAAGGGAAATGCAGATAGAACCATCAATGTGCTGCAGCAAATGAAATGAAAATAGATTTTTTTTTTTTAGCCTGTGAAGTTGAATGATAATGTTATCAAAACAAAACAGGTAATCACTGAAAATCTATTGGACCTCAAATCAAACCATGTGGAACAGTACAATTCACTCTGTTTCAACTAAACTTGGTGATCAGCTGAAGCAGCAGCGCTGGATAAAGGTGAATCACTGCCCTTCTTTCAGGTGGTCTGAAATGACAATGACAGATTTCACCAGATGAGTAGGAAAGAAGACCAGACATCATGGTCTGAGGCGTTCAGAAAAGGGGAACAAGGCTGGTGCCTCCCAGCTTGAAGCTTCAATCTGCTGCTACATGTCAAATATACATGTGTGTGTGTATAAACTAACAACCCCTCCTTCTCTTATACTCACCCACCCACGCATAAAAAAAAGAAAAGAAAAAGCTTGGCTTGCACCAAACTCGGTTTCCTGGTGGACAAATGTCCACTAGTTGTCCTCAGGAGTGTCTCCTGCTTGGCAGTGATGAGTGTGAGCAGGGCAGGTGACAGATCCGACCAGGATGTGACAGACTGTGGAGTTGACAGTGAGTGCTGTTGAGGTTTGGACTGCAGTCAGTCTCCATTTATCAGAGCCGAGCTGCTACAAGCTGAACATCAGAGCCGCTCATGAAGCATGATATATGATGGAGAGCTTCACACCCCGCTGCGCAGAGACAATTACACTGTAATTACACTTATGGCTCGTGATGGACCTATAATCACCTAATCACATCGATCAAAACCCACGCAGCTCGTACTGACGCGCGCTGCGCACACCTGCGTCCATGCAGAGATGGCCAGAAACACGCTGAAATAGTGGGACATATAGACACACGCATCGTGTTTGTCAGCCATTAAGACGAGCATAAGGTGCAGATGCAAGTGATAACACGCGCGCTTCACGCTTCACGCATCCACAACAGGTGTAGCCACCAGCCCGGCTCTGCGGGCATCAGGAGGAGCGACCTGTGGGTAATCACCTTCAGCACCTTTAGTACCCTCACTCAGAGGTGACCAGCGCAGCCATACCTGCCAAAGAAGCTGGTCCCCCGGTGTCAGAGTCCCCTCCCGTTCCGCTAGTGCGCCGGTGGCCGAGAGGCTGATGCTGGTTTGAGCTGCCGAGGTGTGTTTAGTCCGTTTGCATCCGTCCTGTCCGCTGGAGGAGTCCGTCCAACAGCCGAAGATGGACTCATTCAGTCTCGGTGCTGGACCTGGCTCCGGGAATCCACCGGTGTGTCATGTGCCTCCCTCACTTTTCTTTTTTTGTTCAGGGAAATATCAACTGGTTAGGTGGAAACGCTGGTGACCAACATGAATTAATCAGAATCTAGTTTCCTTTTAAAGCCCACTTCTCCTCGCCATGTCTTGAAGATGTGGGGCTGTTGGGATAAAGCGGTGTTGCCCAGACGGACGCACCCGCAGCCGCCCACAGGTCTGAGTCTGAGATGCGCCGCTCCTTCTCCTTCTGCTCCTTCTCCTTCTGCTGCTGCTGCTGGTCCTCCTTCTTCTACAAACACAATCACGATTAAAATTCAGCCTGCACTGTTGAATCAGAGGACAGAGCCCGGAGCTCAGATCCTCCAAGCGACGGATTGAAGGGAAGGGATCTCCCGCGGCTCCCGGTGACAGACTTAACCCATTTAATGTGTCGGTCCAGTCCGATGAAGGAGGGGCCGCATCGGAACCAACCAGGGCAGCTGATTCTCAGAGGGAGCTCATCTCAGGTGTGTCTGTGAGAGAGTGAAAGCGAGAGGCAGAGAGAGAGAAACTGCGAGCAATTAAGATTAAAGTGGATCAGTGACGCACCGACCTCCTCTCTCTCCCGGACCGAGTGTTGCGCTTATGTGTTTTCATTTAGCCATTCTGCACAGCTGGATGTTGGCATTGATGTCCAATTATGGTGTTTAGGAAATGACATCAGCCGCAGTACCCGTGCAGTATGTATACTTCTCCCTTCTCACCAAACCATCCTAATGTTCTTCTCTTCCCTCTCCCAAAACATACTAGACAAATCAGCTTCTATTAAGTTTTAAAAAGCATGAAAATGTATGTACGGTTAAAAATGTAAATCTTAATTCTCAAATCTCTGTAAAAGATAGAAAGAAAGTAAATCAAGCGATTTGTCCAAAAAGATCAGAAGGTAGACTGTCACAGTGCTGTGCATAATGGTGAAATGGGAGGAAAATTATATTTTATAGAACATTATGGTGGCTATGATGCTGTGGGGATCTTTTTTCTTCAGAATTGATATAACATTGAAGGGTTGAATCTAAATACACAGCAGTCCTGGGAGAAATCTGTCAGAAGACACAACAGACTTGAGTTTGGGTTGGAGATGAAACTAAACATTAATCTAGCGCCAAAACTAAATGTTTCAAAAAGACTCACTCACAGTCCAGACCTGAATCCATTAAAATCTGCTCCAAAACCTGAAACTTGATGTTCACAGATACTCTCAGCTAAACTTTATCATAAGAAGAATCGGCAAAAAATTCTGTTTCAAGACGTACAAAGCTGGTGAAGACATACCTGAAAAGACTTGCAGCTGTAATTTCAGCAGAAGGTATTTACAGAAAAGCTAAATACCAATCTACACATCAATGTTTAGATCCATATGTGTTAAAAAAATTTAAAACGTCCTTACATCTCACATTTACTATCACATATTATCCCAATAAATCTGTTTAAATATGAAGTTTATAGATTTAATGTAAAAGAATAGTGAAAAAGTCTAAATGTTATGCCCTTATTTTACCCTCCACAAAATTTACTGTCCCTGAATTTAATATATCTTCACCTTCTTAAAATAATGGCCTAAGTCACGTTATGCCAAAAAATATATAAGGTAAAAAAAAAAAAATCCCTTTATTTTACTATAACAATATAGAACGTTCAAAAAGCATGTTAAGAAAAATCCAAATATATCATTGCTTCATCTAACCAAATGGTCCATTGAGATTTCAGATCTTATTTAGAATGATGACCTGAACAAAAAAAAAAAAAGAAAAAAGTTGCCTTTCCTCTCTCAAATTCAAACAATAAAAACAAAATGCAAATGAGGTCTGTCTGCTCAGGGAGGAAGGACAGTGGCTTTGCTTCTCAAACCTCTTCTCAACCTCCAACATCTTCTGCCCTCCTTATCTCGCTGTCGTCTTTTGCTTGCCTCCTCATTAACATACCATACCAGCATCCCATTTGCAGCCAGCATACTAATTACATAATATACCCATCACTGGGACCGCAGCAGCTCTATTGAAGTTCTCGCCTGGAGGTTCAAAACCGTGTTTCCCACTCCTCTGTGTGGTTGTAATTAAACGGAGTAGCTGCACTGCATTCAAGCAGCCGTTCTTGTGCGAAGGGTTAAGGTGTTGTGTTTGCACCCGGGGGCCATAACTGTGTGACGGGCCACCAGGGTGCTGTTTCTCACTGGAAGCTGAAGCAACACAAGTGAGCCTGAAAGCACTCTGCGCAAATCCAACCAGCCGCTTTACGGTTTTAAGCAATTTGTCTCGAGATTAGGCACAAATTACACCAACTTAATAAATAAAGTGATTTCATTCTCACAGTGATCACACTGAAAAGGTGAATGTTTTTTCTTTTATTTGGAAAACTGTTGCTACGCCTCATTTTGGCACAGTCGGTGGTGCTGAAGGGATCTCCGAGCGCAGCAGAGGCAGGACAAATGAAGGTGACGCCTGCGCCTCATGTCAGCCTTTAGAAACAGACTGACTGGAATTTATGGTTGTTCAAATGAGATCTGAGCTCTTTCAATGAGATTGTCCTCAAAGAGAGAGTAATGGAAGCAATACTGTTTTCTTGCAGCACACAAATTTTATAAAGCATTAATAGAAATGGATTGAGAAGCACTAATTTTATGTTTCTCATACATCAAAATAATATTTTATGATCTCTTCTGTACTATTTTGTTTAAGAACCTATTGCTTAGTTTACTTTTTGATCAAAATTAAAGAAGATAAACTACTAAACTAAAGTAGATGAAGTAATATTCTGGGAATCCAGTCAGAAAGAAATTAATTTTAGTGATTTGTGAGCCTTTGGAAATGGAAAGGAAATCTTCTTTTGCTAGATCTAATTTGCTTAGGAAGAAAAAGTTTTGCTTTTAACTCAAAAATGAAAGACAGATGTTATTTTGAATATTTCTTGAAACTCAGATCTATTTATGCAACATAGAGCTCCAGTATGCAGCATTGGCAGGAATATGAGATACGATTTTGCAGAAAGTCTATATGATCATCAGAGTTGTACCTTTCTGAGAACCAAAACACATGTACTTCAATAACTTTCAATCAACCCTTTGTTTTGAAGGTTTCTTAGCTACATTTTTTGCAAAAAAGCAACAAAACAATACTAGCAACTTTCAAAGGAGAGCCTTTAATATTTATTTTCATAGATTTTATCTGCATGGGTGGAAAGGGAATGCGAGTTTAAGGGTTTTGAGTTGTTCAACTTAGCATTTAATTAATTAATTTATATGAAAAGAATAATTGTCATTACAAAAACCTAATCAATATTAACAAAAAAAATGTGAATCTCTGCTGTTAAATATCTCTGCAAATCTGTTTTTGCCAATTAGACAGAAATTAGTCTGTCTAACTTCTCCAAAGTTTGACCATACCCTTCGTCCAGACTGCTGGGCTCTTCTTCACTCTTCAGCTCAGCCCGCAGCTTTTCTGCAGGATTTAAGTCTGAAGGCTGAGCTGGAGATGAAACGGGGCTGATTTTGTGTCTCATGTACCATTTCTGTGCTGTTTGGGATGACAATGGAAGAAACTCCAATTCAAAATGTGGGAAAAAAATTAACTTGGAAGCGATTTGATCTTAGTTCAGCATATATTACTCACCTGAAACTATCCAGTGGCTTTTAATCACTTGCATGTTTTTTTTTTTATATCAGTAGGGTTCATTTGATATTGAATCAATATTTCATAAAATATAAAATAATGAAATTTGCAGCAGAATAACAGGCTATTTATTACTCAATGTGATGTGCTGCAATGGTTGGTTTATTTCTGTGTTTATTTGATTTATTAATTCGTTTAGGTTTCTGGGAAGGACCCACCTGTGCAGTGAGTGGCTGCCTGGATGATCATCTGAGTTTTAATCCCTTTCTTTGGTTGAGCGATCCCATTTTCTGCATTAGGTTTCCGGTTGCTCAATCAAATATCACTTCACCACCCAACCAAATGTCAGCAGCTCCTATTGTGTGCTTCCTACAATAAGAACCTTTGCACTGAATCTATAAAGTTGACTTATTTCCAGCGTCTTGATCCGCAGCGCTATCCCACCCCGCTGACAGTGTGAAACACTTCACCCTGAGTACTACATGGATTTTACACTCACAATTGATACCTGCCAGGTGACCTGAGAGAATTGCCAATTGGGTAAAAAAAAAACCTCAGGCTTTGCAGGCATGAAAAGAGGAGTCGCAGGAGGAAGTTTGAGCTGTCAAATGGAGCCGTGGGGTGAACTAACTCTGACCTCACAACAAATCAATACAGACAGTCATGTCTACAGAGTCTAACTTTTCTTTTTTAAATAGACAGAGACCTTTTTTTGGATAGTGTTTTATCCAAGCCTTGCAGCTTTAATTACTCTATATATGAGACCACGACTAAAACATAGCCTGAAAGAAAGACTCAACACTCTGACTGTTATTTAATTAGACTGTTGTCAACTGGGAGTGCCAAGAATTTCTCAGAATGACATGCACTTAAAAGTTTAAATGGGAACCCCGACTAATCTGACTTGGACGGCTTACTGGCGTAACACTGGCACTGGTTGTGTAAAGGAGAAGAGCACAAGACTGGAAATGTTTTTGTCATTAAATTGCTGAAAAGCATTCTTGAATTTGCAGATTAGTGTTGCCAGTTCTGATGATTTTCTGCTGGTAGTGATGTAGAATGAAGACTACACTGGAAACATTGGTGAGGAAAGTCAGAATATAGAGCAAAATCTAATCATAATCTAATACCTAATCCTTTTTTATTAAATTAAATGAAGAAATGTACTGACTGAGATCAAAAGACGCAAATTACTTTAAGATTTTCACACAATTTTACTGAATATGTTACAAATAAAACATTATTCGTATTTCATATTCAGAAAACGTATTTCCTGCTGTTACTACCTGCAGCTAATCTTTTTTCCTGATTTGTGGATTATTAGTTTGCAGGACAGTTGTCTCGCTTGGCATTTCAAACACATCGGTTTTCAACTGACATTTGCTACAATGCTTTCAGATGTTATCTCTTACTTTAAAATGCAAAATAAATCCTTTTTTTTCGGTCTGGCTCTTCCTGCACAGTCACAGAAACATGTAGATTTATTTTAGATCAAGTTGAAATACCTTTGCTATCAGACAACATTCATATGTTTTGAAGACACTGAAGAAACACATCGACAGTCATTTCATAAGAGTTAAAGAAATAAAGTTTTATTCCAAGTTTCCTTTTTTCATTAGACAATAGATTAAAATGGCTCAAAATACAATTTCTGTCCCATACACAATGTTTGTACTGATTTGTGGTCGAGATAGACAAAAAAAGCAAAGTTGATACAGGGGGCGCATCTGAACAAGATCATTTTAAAGTTCAAGCTCAGGTACATCAATGCTCTTCCCTCACAAGGTAATGTTAATGCTCTCCCTCTGAGTGTTAATGAACACAAAAAGATTTTTTCAGATTAGTTGGGAAATAAAACTTAAATTATAGGCTCAGTGCAGTGAAATGAAACTGTAACATTGTAGAAAACACATTTCTTCTACTTAAAACATTTTATCTAATACAGAGTTGCACAGAAGCAAACTCTTGATCTTGTTTCCCTCCTGAGGTGGAAGATTTCGCGTTCAGATCATAACCTTGCTCTGTGACACTTTCCTCATCTCTCCCATTCCAGCCTAATTTTCATTAGTATTTAAATCTTGTCATCATCCATTCCACTCCACCACTCCTGCTTGGTAATTTCATGTGCCGAGGATTTGATGACCTTCAGTGGGGAGAAATCTGGATGCTGTCAGCCAGAGTTTCGCGCTATAGGCATCATCGAGAATTAAATCTAAAAAAAACCCCAACAACCCGTAAGCAGGTTAATTCATATTCACCTGTGTGCTCAGGGTTGTGAGTAGGGAGGTGTACTAAAACAATCAGCCATGCAGGGTTTGTGTCTGTGTGCTGGAGTGTGAAGCTGGAGTAAAAGAGACAGGGATCAGGAGAATTATGCTCAGAGCAGGTGAATCCTGCAAGCGGACGTGGCAAAAATTTATCACAGTTTAAAGGTCAGCCAGCCTAATAATGTCAGGAGGTCGTGGAAAACTACTTGAACACATGCATGTTTTTTTCTCACTGTAAAGCAGACTAAAGATTTCCTGCTCTGGGTCAGTTAGTAATAACTAAATTATTTATACTTGTCAAAGCATTAAAATGTTTAGAAAATGTGTATAAAACACCATGAAAGGGTGAAGTATCCAAAAACTAGAAAATAAAATAAAATATATCTTTGGAAAAAACTAAGAGACCACTTAAAATGATCAGTTTCTCTGAATTTACTTTTTATAGGTTTATGTTTGAGTAAAATGAACATTGTTCTTTCATTCTATGAACTACTGACAACATGTCTCCGAAATTACAAGCAACAATTTTGTATTTATTTGCAGAAAATGAGAAATGGTCAATATAATGAAAAAGATGCAGTGCTTTCAGACCTCAAATAATGCAAAGAAAACAAGTTCATATTCATTTAGAAACAACAATAGTAATGTTTTAATTCAGGGAGTCTTCAGATACTTGGTGGAACAACCAGCAGGTTTTCAACGGGGTTCAGTGCAGTGCGCTCTTATTTTTTCCAGAGTTGTATATTTTGTCCCCCTGAACAAGTTTGCTGCTACTATTACTGCTTTCTGCTGGAAAAAAAGCAAACAAACAAATAAATGCTCACATTTTAATTGAAGTGCAGCTCCAGGATCCATTCTTGAACCCCCAACTGAGTGCCACGTCCAAACAGCATGGGGATGTCCAGCCTTCACATAACTCAGATACAAATCAGGTTGCTACATATTAATGTGTTTCTGGCCCCTAATATGTGCTTTATCTCTACAAAAACTGTGAAGATGTTGGCTGAGGCTGATAATAGATTGTCATCCATAATGAATATGGGCTGAAGGAAGATGTCACCACTCCAGAAGTGAAACATAAAGCTTACAAATGCACCCAGAGAGGCACACCTGGATTTTTATAAAAGTGTCCTGGTCTGTTGAAACTAAATGGAAATCCTTTCCTTTGGCCATTTTGACTCTTGAAAGTCGCAGTGACGTACAGAGGTGACAGCATCATGTTTTTAAAGAACTCTTTCATTCTTTAAGCTTCTCTGCCAGACGCCGTGTTAATGTCACTGAGCTGGGGTCGGCATCAGAAAGTCTTAGTTGGGGTCGAGGATCTGCCTGCGTCTTCATTAGATTCTCCAGATCAGAGAAAGTGAATTTCTCTCATGTCTACTCAGGATCTTTCAACAAATTTAAGATCTCCGTCTTTCTGCGTCTAACCTCTGCATTGATGGTTCGTTTTGACGGACAGTTTAACAATCCTGCCACGTTCAAAGACAAAAAGCCCTTTGCTTTCATTGTGAATGCCTGACAGAGAATGATATAAAACCCTGATTTATGCACAGATTTAGACATTTAAAAACTATATCATGTTACACATTTGAATAGCTTATAGTTTGGATTGAAAGGCGGTTTTCAGTCATTTATTTTGAGTCTTAGTGTTACAACCTGATTACATTTCACCAAAAATTTTTAAAAAAGAGCTTTTTTTCCTGACATTTTCATCAGGAGTGTAATAATTCTGGATGGGCAAACGGATAAAATAAAATAAATTATAGATAGATATATAAATATATATCTAGATAGATAGACAGACGAACTGACAGACAGAATGCCATTCTATCTATCTATCTATCTATCTATCTATCTATCTATCTGTCTGTCTGTCTGTCTGTCTGTCTGTCTGTCTGTCTATCTATCTATCTATCTATCGATAGACAGATCTATAGATCAATAGATTGATAGATCGATAGATAATTTATTTTATTTTACAGATCCCTTCATTGCATCACAAATGTAAAGATTTTCATCTGTGACAAGGTGGAAACAAATTGCACTTATTTCATTTATAATTCATACTAATACTGCAAGTAAAACATCTTAAAACGTCTTTAAAATGTAGATGCAAAACTAAAACTAAATGGATTATTTTGCAGCTTTCTAACAAGGATAACAAAGTTTTCTTCTTTTTGTTTTTCTTACTGTTGACTCAGCTCTTAATTTTAAAACACTCAGCCTGAGCAATTTTAAAAGAACTCTTAAATCAATGCTTTCAAAAACTTAATTATGCAGTAATAGTGTCCATCCAAAGGCCATTAGGAGGCTTTTCATTATTTAGTGTGCATCTTCTTTGTACGGGAGTGTTAAATGAAATTTGAACTGTAATAGAAAAACAGGAAATGATGTGCCTTTGTGAAAGCCAATGAAGCTTTACCTGCTGCTACGCTTCACTCTGAGTCACACATCCTCAATAACGTATGTCTGACAGTCTGTAATGACATTAGCCACGCTAAGTTTAACATAGTTTTGATGATCCTGCTGTCCAAAGACCATAAAATTAGGAATTACAGCCCACTTGAGGAGAGTGACAGAAAAAGCAAGAGTTGAACTGCAGCTACCTAGAAACACTGTCTACATACCACCAGTAGTTGGAGATTACTGTGTGACTCATTGATTTCCTTAAATAGATCCGTTTATGAATGCACAACAAGAAAAGCAGGCGTGTAAATCACAAGTAGCCACATTATCTTGAATCTATCATCCTGATCCTGTTAGTCAGCATCTGATCCAAACACCCATTGTTCTGTGCACATTTTATCTCCCTGTTCAATTATTTATTTAATGTTTTGCTAAATTAAAAAACTCATTTGATTTCTGAGTTTCCCCAAGAATAAATCTCAGAAGAGTTTAATCTTTCATGAGTTGCTGGGGAGGCGTAATAGTGTCAGGTTTTGTCTATCTGACATAAAAAAGAAATCAAGGAGATATATAGAAATAATCTCCATTGATTAGATGTAATGCAGAACATATCAGCTTTAGGAAAATTTGGTGGAAAAATATCTAAAGCAGCCTTGAAAAAAAAAAAAAAAAAGAGTCCTGTATCAGCTGCCCCCCTGACAGACGTACACACACCCACACACACAACGCTGCCTGAATAAATCTCACACCTTGGTAGGTTTAAGCTGCTTTAGTGTGTTTTTTCCTCTGAAGCAGGCAGCTGCCAGTCCATCATCCCCCCAGCACTTTGCTTTTCATCCTGTCTGGTTTAAGCTTGAATTTATTTCCAGCACAGGCGAACAAGCCGATACACAGAACGCGGACGGTGGCAGCAAACTAATGAAAATGTTTCTGTTGAGTTCTCCTGTTTTTCTGCACGAAAAGTCAACATAAGCACAGAATAAGAGAAGACACATACAAGCTCACATATTTACATACACCCCCACTACTTCTTTTAGTAGGATTGTCATTTCCATCAAGGTGTTAGCTTTGCAGCATGTAGCGACGCTGGAAACCCTCCAGCACAACTCGACCTGATATTTCTCCAGTCTGCCTTAGGAAAGTTTCAGATTGTGAGGATATCTCTGGAGTTTATCTACATCTGGAGGTTTTCTTTGGACTAAAAGACTTCTACCTTGCAGCTTCACCCTTTGTCCACAGCAGAGTCACATTTACTCAATTACATTTACTTGAGTAACAGGAAAAATATGCATTTTCAGGATGATTTTGTAATTTTTACTTTTACTTGAGTAACTTTATTATAAAGTATTTCTACTCTTACTTGAGTAAAATTTCTAGATTTTCTACCCACTGAATGACAAACAAACATGTTTTAACAAAAAATTCACCAGGCACAAACCTGCAGATTTTGTAAAGTTTCATCAGCTTTTTATTGAAAGAAGCTGATTTGGAAAAAAAATCAGCTTAGCCTGATTTTGTCATTTTTTGCTACTTATATGAATTATTGTCCTTAAAATACCAAAATTTCCACTGAATTTTACATTTTGTTCTGTCTGATGATGCAATTTTTAAATGTCACAATTGAGGATTTGATCAGTTAATCAGTAATTGAATAAACTTTTTACCAAATACTTTTTTACTCTTACTTGAGTATTTCTTGTATGGCTACTTTTTACTTTTACTTGAGTAAAAATACGTTGAGGTAGTGATGCTCTTACTTTAGTAAAATGTCTGGGTACTCTGTCCACCTCTGGACATATTTACATAGAATATCATTTCATGTACAGTTTCTGTCTGGTCTTTTCACCAACTTTAGTGAAATATACAGTTTCTGTAATTCCTGTTTAGTTAATTATTTTCTGTAATCACTGGTGACAGGCTTCACTGTGATATAGCTTAAATATAATGGTGGGATTTTGTTACCTACATTTCTCCTGATATCTTCATGCACTGAGATCTTTTTCATCTTTTGTAGCATTGCTGCAAAAATATGGCTTAAGCTAAATAATGCAAATGAGAAAATAATAAGAAAATTCATCAAGGATGGCAGGTGTGAACTCAAGAGGAATGAATCTTCAAATAAAATCAAAAGGTTCTTCAGTAAATCTTAGTTTTAGAAGTTATAGCAGGTTTTTTTGTTCCATTCCATACATTTGCTTTTTTTAAAATAAAGCTTCCTTTTTAATAGGGTTTGTGTACACTTTTAAGAGTCTGCAAATTATGCTCATAAATGCACATATGTAAATTATTCACTTTGTCCACATCTTCACACAAACACACACACATACGCTGCAACTCATGCTGTTAACAGACCCAAACGAAGTCTAATTAAAGCAAAATTAAATTACTTTTAATTCATGATATGGTAATTCTGCTGCAGGCATCTTGGTGGCTGTCTGAGAGTTTAAGGGATTAAATTAACAGGATTTCAACAGAGATCCAAACATGATGCTTATGGAGCAACAAACAGATTAAGTAGCAAAGAAATGCCCTGAATTATAACAGAAAACAAGATCAAAGATTAAAAATAAAAACTTTTTAATTGTTTTATCAGGGAGTATTTTTAGAATAGTTTCATGTGAAACATTCTGCATTGCAACTATTTTCACAGTACAAATAAAACAATATCCGGCATTAGACATGAAGAGCATTCAGGGTCTAAAGGTTTAATGGTCAACAGGTTATTTGAGCAGACCAATTCAAAGAAAGTATTACCTTCTGTCTCTACCTTAAATCTCTTTCTTCGGGCTCAGAGCGGAGCGGGAACTGCACCCGTCCTCATAGCAGCGAATCACAGCAGTCTGAGATGATTGCAAGTGAAGAGCATTGCCTCAAGCTTATAATTCGCTTGTCAATAATGCATAAAGTCTTATAAATCACAGTTTGTCTGTTTATGTGGCCTCTTCAAGGTTATTCAGCCTCTTCCTCTTCTTATCATTTATTTTCCATCCTGAGCCCCTCATTTCTTCCCAGCTATGGCTGTCTGAACATTAACCCTCGTTATCCGTTCATTGCAGATTTTCCTGCTGTCTCCCACCTCTTCCTCAGCCGTGTAAATAAATGATGACCGTCTTGGCAATGATTGTAAGTTAGTTTATTTTTTCACAGGCAAACCCAGACTGCAAAAAATCAAACACTTCTGCTCAGCCGAGTGGGCACATCTGTGTGTGTGTGCACAGCAAAGATCTGTAAGCGCGAGCACATGCCTTTCCACACACACACACACAGAAAAAGAGAGAGAGAGAGAGAGACAGAGAGAGAGAGAGAGAGAGAGAGAAGCGCTGCTACACTCCTGAATCCCTGCAGGGCCATTGCAAGTCACGGCTCTCTAAATTAAATAACACCCAATTAGATTAAAGTAAATGAAACATCTCTGATGAGCAGGGGGACGAGGAAAAGGTTTTGCAAAGACGGCAAAGGGATGGAGAACTTGAGGAAGTGGGAAGGCGGGTAGAGGTTTCTGTGGATTTAAGGTGAAAGAGAGGTCATGGAGTGGAAGAGAGGAGGAAATAGAGACAGACGGAAATGAGAAGGTCAGGGGGAAAAGGGAAAGTAAATTAAGAGAAGAGAGATGAGTAAACACAGTAGAGTGAGGAGGAAGAGGCAGAGAGCTGAATGTGTGGCAAACTACAGATTCAGAAGCTTTACACAGTAAATTCTGCAGAGTTAAATCAACACTATGCCGAGTCTATTTGGTCCTTATCAGAATTGGTGTCAATTTAACTCTTTTCAGAGTTATTTCAACAAGA
>CAEFZX010010870.1:0-10939 GCA_903066825.1 Alfaro cultratus
TGAATATGCTTTTTCATAATTATTTTCTTATTTAAATGATAAAAAGAGCATCTTAAAAATACCACACTAATTCACGTGTGGCCTGAAACACAATTAAATTTTGCAATCATTGGCTCAAAAAAAAAAAAAACACAGAGAAAATATCTGCATATTAACACAACGGCCATCTCTGATATGTTTAGATAAAAAATAACAGAAGGAGTAAACATGTCCCTCACCAGAGGCAGTTTCTCCAGCAACATGTCCACCATGGCTCCATCCTTGTACTCCCTGAAGGCTTCGGCCTTCTTCGCCATCTGCTCCGCCTCAGCGCGACCTTTCGCCTCGACCGCAAACGCCTCAGCCTCACCTTTAACCTGGACAGGTCAACATGAAAGGCTTACTGCTTCAGAAGTTAACAGAAATCATGATTAACATATAGATCAGGAAGGAGAACCGGTCGATAGTCAAGTCAGTCCACTTGTCAAGCAATTTATTTGTAGAAAACATATTCATCGGTGTGTTTCTCCTAATGCAGACCAACTCATCTTAATCTATTTGTGAAAGCTGAAAGACACTTTGCAGATTTCAGAAATATCTTTTATTGGACAAACCAAACAAAGGCTCTAGAACTGGGATTTGGTTTTTCAGGTGGAGCCTCAGGTTTTATAAAATTACTTGGAAAAAACAGGAAAAGGCAATGGATATTTATCCGATGAGAATCTGCACCTTCACAGTTCAATAGTGTTCGATTACTTACTCTAATAGACTCAGCTTCAGCCTCTGCCTCCATGATCATCTTCATTCTGCAGAGACAATGAAGAAACGGTCAGAGAGGCCAGTTCGGACTATGGATGGACATTTACCATATGGTTTATCATTTATTGTGATAAATTTTATATAATGATAAGAATTTAAATTTGTGGTGATAATTAATAATTAGAGTGTCAGAGTAAAACTCCTTCCTACCGCTGCGCCTCAGCCAGTTTCTCCAGGCGGTACCGCTCGGCCTCGGCAGGTTTCTTCACCTTGGCCTCCAGCTCCTTCTCCCTGCGGGTGATCTCCTGCTCCTGCAGCATGATCTGCTGCGTGCGCTCCACCACCTGGACCTGCATCTTCTCCTCCTCAATGCGCTGCTTCGTCTTCGCAACCTGGGAACCAGAAAACAACATCAGTCCGTCCGTACGCAGCAAACCGTGCCACCGGTTTCAATGCGACACAGATCAGCTGCGTACCTGCAGCTGAAAAGCCATCTCTGACTCCGCCTTCTTGGTGTTCACTTCGATGTCGTAGGCCGCCTTCTTCAGCTCGTAGTCTCGTTGGGCCTTCGCCATGTCGATCTCGTTCCTGTACTGAGCCGAGATTTTCTCCTGCATAGCGTGGGCTTCCTGCAGCGAGTCAAGGAGAGGCGCAGAAATGAGGCGGATCAGAGAGATCACAATGAAAAAAGTCAGAATTAGGGCTGAAGCGATTAATCAGATTAATCATGATGAATCGATTATTGAGATAATTGTCAGCTAGTTTAGTAATTGATTAATTGTTAACTGGAGTATAAAGGCTCATAAAAAAGACCATTTGATGAAGGAACAACCTACTCAGAGTAGCAATTAAGCCAAGACTGTATAAAAAATATATATACATTTTGCATAAAAGGTAGAAAACTTTGCCTGTAAATATGTTCTACCAAGAACCCTTCAAGTTAGCTTCACCTGGCTGAAATTCTATTAAAAATATTCTCCTACTAAGAACTTTTCACTATCTAGTTATTAATTGGTTAATCCAAAGAATAATCACCAGATCAGTTCTAAGAGCTGAGCTTTTCACATGCTTATGTTAAAAAGTATTTTTAGCTGCAGATGCATTCTTTGCTACAAATAATCAAGTGTTCACTAAAGGAACACTGATGTTGCACTAGATCCAATAAAATTTATATTTTCTTATTTAAAAGAGGAAATGAAGCAGCAAGGATGTTGGAGGAGGTATTGCAGATGTAAGAGACGTCTGACCCTGATCACGGCGTCTCTCTTGTTCAGAGCCTCTCCGATGCGAGCGTCCTTCTGGACCTGGGCGGTCCGAGCTTTTCCCAATGAGTGCAGATAATCCTGAGGACCAACAGCAGAGGAGAAAACATTGATTACATCTGGACTTCCTCTGATTCATCTTTTTCTGTATGGAACTGAAGTTAGAAACCTGATCATCGTGGACATCCTTGAGCGTGTAGCTGACCACACTGATCCCCATGTTGACCAGATCGGAGGAGGCCACCTTAAAAACCTGCTCTGAGAACTTCTTCCTGTCCTTGTAGATCTCCTAAAAGCAACAGATGTTACCGGAGCTCATAGAAGCAACCTTTACAGAGTGACATCAATAGCAGACAAGCCAAAAAACCCATAGAATCTCTTAAGACGGGGTGTGGGTTTCCGTACCTCTACAGTCAGGTGGGCGATGATGGCCCGCTGGTGTCCCTCCAGCGTCTCCAGGGCGATGTGAGCGATTTCAGCCTCAGACTTCCCCATGAACATCTGACAGGCTGCAGCCAGCATCTGCTTGTTCTGGCCCTGGATCTTCATCTGCAGGAAACAGAAGCATGTTTATCACAGAGAGATTCATCAACTTAAAGACAGATTTCACTCCTTGATGCAGACATGCTGCAATTATACTGCTATCTCATCTTTTATTAACCAAGTGTCACTATGATGGACATCTACAGTAATTCCCTGTCAGACTGATTGACTCACTGATTACTGGTTGTAGACATTATATCATAATTTTTGTCCCTGAGTGCAGAATAAATATAAACTTTACTAAATGCTGATGATGAATTGATGTTGTTTCCAGAATGTTTAACACAATTCAGTCTGTTTTACTTGGTGGAGGCCTAAACAGTCACCTGGATCAATGACTGATCCAGGTGACTGTTTGTGAAACTGTGGTCAGTTTCACAAACAGACCACAGTTTGGGAAACTGAAGGGTCGTGTGACTGACCAGGTGGTCAACAGACCAGCACCACAGGGGACTTTTCTCTCACCATTCAGTTTCACTCTGAGCACCTAAAACTTCAGGCAGCCGAGTACTAAGAGCTGGTGGACCACTTTGTGTTATGGGGGGACAATAATCTTATATGTGAACTAAATAAAGGAGATTACAATAGATTTCAAGAGAAACAGGGTTAGGTCAAACACTACTTCCAATCTCCAATCTCATTTTTAAAGACTTTTTAGGCACAAGTGGGCTTAGAAAAACTTGTTGGCTCTAACATTCAGATGGCAACAATCCATACTAAGACACCATTATCACTATTATAAATAAACAACATTAAATATATATTAAAATACTTTGACAAAAGTGTCATAATACAAACCCTTCTACTAGATATAAATATATTAAACTATGTATTTAGTTTGTGTCTAAATTACACAGTAAGATTTGTATTTTTTGGTAACCAGAGTAAAATAACATGGTGCTGTTTGAATCAAGCAGTCTGACCTGAGCAATGCCAGTAACAGAGATGGGAACCCCATGGCGGGTGTAAACCTTATCGCTCTTCACATTCAGAGTCAGAGTGTTCAGAGAAATCCTGCAGAGCAGATAGAGACAAAGAGATGGATTGGAAGTGGTTCTAATGGAGCCATTAATGGGGTTTATTTCCGGTTTGCTTCTGTCAGATGATGCTACAAATACTGAGCAGCAGGAAGTGAAAACCAGCTGCTATCCTGAAAATTAAAATTGATCTTTATGGTTACACTGACACAGATTAATGGACAGGAGTCGAATGGTAGATGCGAGTGATGTCTGTTTACATCCTAATTTAAAAAGCAAACAATAACAGTTAAAATAGAGAACATTCTATTTACAATGGTAAATAAAGTACAACTTACAAGAAAGAATTTGTCTTTTTGATTTTGTTTATTTTGTTTAGCAAAAATAAATGTGTTTTTTTTTTTATTTTTTATTTTTTACAAAAGTTAAAGCTGCAGTACTAATGCTTAATTGTTTCTTTACCTCTGTATCTGCTGAATGCACGGGAAGACAAACACTCGGCCTCCAGAGATCATCACCGGAGGAGAACGACAGAAACCTGAGAGGAAAAGACCAGACAGAGGAATAATTACAGATCAGATATGTAATTCAACTACTAGTCTATTTATTCCACACATTTGATCACTTATCAGGTTCTCTGATATTTGTACTTTAACAAAGAAGTGACTTCACAAAGCTTTTTATTCAATTACATCAAATAAACAATAAAATGTTCCCTAACAATACCCTGAAACAATTGAATTTCTAGTAGATGTAGTGCATATCCATGCAGACACAGACGGGCTTGTTACCTGACACCACCATGGCTTCGTTGGGACCACAGGTGTAGAACATGTTTGTTGATCCTTTTTCTGACTAAAAACAAATGTAATGAAACAAATTGAATTAAAAATCATCCAAATGAACATGTCTTTCTTTAAATGTGTCAAAGCAGAAGCCAATATTATAACGTCAGATGAAAATTTACATTTGTTTTTGCTTATATATTTATGCAATAAAGGCTTCAGAATGATTTTTGGATCATGCAGTCTGAGCAGCATCCTGCAGGGAGGAGCTGTGGTGGGAGGCAGGACAGACCAACGGGGAGCAAATCTAATTTACGCAAATGTTGCGCAGTAAAAGCAGAAAGAAGCGCAAAAGAAACAAAAGATGCTCCTCACAATACAGCCGCAGACTAATAAAGAGCAAAAATGTTACCATTTCGATCCATTTCTAAACGCAACATGCAGGTAACACGCTGTTTATCCGCTGACTCCTTCTATTTGTTCCTCCATTTGTATGCTTATAACTAATAAATGATTCAAGTATGAGCAAAGACCTACCGCTTGGGGAAAAGACGCTGTAATTCAGGTGCAGAAGAGTTAAACCGGTCAGTAAATGTTACTTTGATCTGGTAAGAATCGATATATTTTGATCGCAGTAAATGTTTACTCCAGTTAAAGCCGATGATGATGGAGTGAGTCAGTGATGACTGCAGCTCAGCGTCTTCAGCTCACCAGCCATCCGACTGCGCGCGTCCGCCATCTAGTGGCCTGGTGGGGAACTGCCATGTACAAGACAGAGTTTTCTTAAACAATTTCACGTCACATAAATTGATTTGTTTTACTAACATTTAAGTTGTGCCTTTCTCCTTTTTTTAGCAGATAATTTCCTAATTGTGCGGTAGGAATGGATATAAATTATAATAAGGTTTTTCCTAATATAATTGGCACATATCTGTTATTTTTTTCAGAAAATTCTCAACATTCATTACGTGTTTCTTTTTAATATGTACAGCTGAAATTTTTCCCATGGATGTCAGAAAAAGAAACTTTGACTTTTAGGGTTATGGATAGAGTTAGGGTCACCGTGCTGGATGTTCTGCTGGATGCATCCAGCAAGACATTCATGGACATGATCTGAATGAATCTGCTCTCAGCTTTTCTTGGAGCTGCTGGCATGCCTCACTTCCTGTTAAACACCAGAATCAGTTGCAGGATGAAGATGTCCCGTAAATAACTGGATCCTTCAGGACACAGATATGCACTGTCAGCATTGAGAATGCACTGATTTCTGCAGCTTTCAGGTTTTTACAGGGAAACCAGGAAATGGACCTGGTGTTTAATGTGTGTGTTGTTTCTGTTCTGATATCTGACTTGCAGCTGGAAACCAAACGGCTCATTGAGCATCAGAAAGAAACTTTGAAAGCCTGACCAGCATGGATTCTCAGAAGTCAAGTTAAGAGAAACTCAGTGTCTTCAGTCCAGCAGCTCTAACTTCTCTGGTTATGAAGGGATTAGAAAAGCTGCTGAAAGAGGAACCTTTAGAACCGGAACTGATTGGACCCGCTGCAATTTGCTTCCAGGATGGGTAGAGGACAGAATGAGGGGACAGGTACACTTTGAAAGCTGTATCTGGAGGAAGCAGAAGACTTTTTTGGTTTCCTTTTTATGGACTTCTCTTCTGCTTAGAATCCCATCCAGAACCACATTTTAGCAGATCGGTTCCAGAACCTTTAGAACCAGGACTCTGTTCTGATCTGATGAACTTTTTACCAGTGAGACTTTTTTCCAGTCCTTTCTTCTTTATTTTTCTCCACTAATGACAGTCAAAGCCATGGCAGAGGACACCTCATTATAAACTTGAAATCTTGAAGCTTCCAGGAACTCCTGCTACTCCTGTTGCCCTGCCCTCATACCTGTCCCACCTCCATCACAGGGGAGGTTCTGCCTCCTTCCAGGAACCAAGTCACTTAAGAATCTGTTGTTCAGATGTTCTTCTTTAACTCTTTGGACCATTTGACCAAACTGTGAGTTGACTTTTTTTTCCTACTTGAACTTTGTTTTCAGGAACTTTCCTGTTTGTTTCTGTTCTCCGGTGTTTGGAGAACATGTTCACTTCTGATTTCAGCACAAAGTGTCATCTGGCTCCTGTTTGAAGACTAATCTAAAGAACTATTAGATTATCGATAAACTGGAATCTAACAACATGATGAATAGTTGATGTTTAGATGAGTAGAACTCTGTTGACCAAATCAGTTTCATTGCTTCAAAAGTTCCATCTGAACTCTAAATATATTCGAGCTTAAAGACAGGAAGGCCCAAACATGTTCTAAAGGTTCTGTTGTTGTTCTGCTAATGGTACAACGGTCCACTTGAAACCTGAACCGTGTCTCCAGAGATTCTGCAGCTGGTTAAATCTTGTGGATCATTCTAAAATGTGCTTCTGTTCCTTTAAGAACAAAGGTTTGGTTGGCAAATGAAGAAAATCATTAAAGAATAACTTGTGAGGTTTTTATGTCTGCTCTAATGACCTACTTTCACTTAATTTTTGTTGGACTTTGGGATTAAAAGTTTTTGTTGCCGCAATAAAATCCACCATTTAATGCTGTTTTTATTTGATCCACTCTGATTGCTGTGACTTTTGATCTTTTATCAGCCTGCTTCAGTTGTTTCACTTTCTGCCTCCATTATTTTAGCCTCATGTTGTAGTTCTCCTGCTGCTCACAGGTACAACAAAACCTTGACTTCACTGCTGCTCCAATTCTCTGGGTTTGGAACCATTCTGGTAAATATGAGCACATCTTCATCATTAAAAAAACAATTTACATTGTAAATGTATTGCTATAGAGAATGTGTGGGGTCAGAGTTCATCTGGCTCCAACAAGCAATTGGTGTGCTGATGACTTGAGAAATCTTTTATTCTTCTGTACCTCAAGAGTCGGAGAGTCAAAGATCCAGTTTATAGTCACAGATAAAAACAGTAAAAGTCGTTGCTGTTTTTATAGCTGTTGTAGAGGGTTAGAAAACCTCTACAGTTACCCAAGCAAGATAATCACATAATCCATATAATAAATTGGAATAAAAGACAATAGCATAATAAGCCCATGAACATCATAGACATGAATGTTTAGCATAGATTTGAATGGTCCTCTATTTTGAGCAGAATGTCTGAGCAGAGCAGATATAAAGATGTAACCTATTTTAGAGATCTGGAGCAGCTTCACTGAAATTCAATCAGTTTCAGATTTTAATTTGGATCAAAACATCTAGGAGAAACTGAATCGCTGACCTAGGTGTTCACAGGGTTTCTGCATGTTTTATGGAAACATTCCAGACCTTTCCAGATTAAATTTTCCAGAGTTCTCAGTCCTTTATACTAGAAAAAGAAAAGGCTACAAAAGAAGGCAGACGTATAAGGAAGAACACAAGTAATGCAGGGAGGAAGGATAGAAGGCCAAATTGAGGAGATAAGGAAGGAAAGAAGAAAGGACAGAACTTTGATAGTTTAATAGGAAATAATTTCTGCAAATATTAATCTTCATTCAAACTCATTTTTCGACATACCCTGAATTTACTAAAATCCCTTCAGTTCTTTTCTGTATGTCAAGACTGAGAAGAAACTGTGTTTATGAAGGTTTGTGGGTCTTGAGGAAATCAGTCAATCAGATGTTAGTCTGGAGACAGACAGAAAGCCAGAGGACAGTGTACACCTGCAAAGGCTGCAATAATGTCTTCACATTATTGGATCAATTTGACAATGATATGCTGGATTTTAGACAGTTTGAAAATAAAGCAGAGAAAACTCATCCAGACCAACATCCAGAGGATCACAGCCATCTATGAGAGGTGATGAAGGTCTTTTCATGTTCTGGAGGCTTCAGGCGGAGCCTCCTGAACTTGAGGCTTTAGGAGCAGCTGATCTTTTTCCCGCATTAGTGATGTAAAGGATGATCAGAGTTGATGTGCAGATGAATGATTTGTGTTTCCTCTGCAGGTGAAGGTAGAAAGTGTGTGTGAGCTAATGTGAATTCAGCAGCATGGCTCAGTGTGAGGACAGAGAGGAGGCAGACCTTTCCTCTAAAACCTCTCTGTGTGGGGAAGATGAGAGCCAGAGCAAAGGTCAAAGGTGAGCTCACTATTTCTAACTGTCCACAGCCCTTTTCACACAGTGTTCAGACACTATTAGACCAAAACAGACATGGAGATGAAGCTGGTGCTCTTCCTCATTGGTGCTTAATCCAGACTGAACATAGGCAGCTCATCATAGTATAAGTGTGTTCTTCCAAAGATCAAGTCAGTGTTGCAGAAGCTGCTGAGTGACACTAGTCTATTGGTTAGATGTGTTCCAGAAGAATACATCTGGAAAAACTCACCATCTCACAGCAGCATAATGTTTTTCTGTCAGGATCCATCAGAAACTCAAACCAGAACCCAGCCATCTGTCTTTCAAGAGTGACAAGTCAAAGGGTTTTCTAATTGGCTTTAAATCTGCTGGATCTCCACCATCAGAGAGGTGAGCTGGATCTAACTGTTGTAACTGTGTAAACTGAATCAGTCTGAAATGTTCTTAATCTAATAAGTGTTTAACATGAACTCAGCTCTTTTCCCTACATTTCTCTGTTCATATGTGAAGCGGCATGTGCTGGATGTTCTCCAGAAATACAACAGTGACAGTTGAAAGAATGCATGTTGCTGGAAACATTCTGGATGCAGCTCTGATCTGTTTGCTTTTGGGCCTCGTTGATTAGTCACCATCACTAAAAACGTTTCTCTTGTTAAAGTGTAATATTTAGTCTGGTCTGTAGCTCACTCTGATTGGTTCTCTAATCCATGTTAACAAGCTTACTGGACTGGATAGTCCCTCTCACTTATTTAAAGTAATTGAATGAAACGTAACATGGAACCAACTGGACTGGCTTTCTTTGTTCTTAAACTGTATTATCATATCTGAAAGTCTTCCTCGGTTATTGTGATGAAGAATTGTAGTTCTTCTCAGCTGTGTTGGATCCGTCATATGTATCTTTTTTTTTCTTTCTTCCCACCAGGGGGCTTTTTGCGGGCTCTAGTGTCCCTTATTTGACAGTAGGCTGACAGGAATGGGGTAAGGAAAGGGGGGGGAAGACATGCAGTAAATGTCGTCGGGTCCAGGAGTCGAGCCCGCGACGGCCGCGTCGAGGACTCAAGGCCTCCAAATGTGGGTTGCGCTAACCCCTACGCCACCACGGCACACCCCGTCACATGTATCTTAACTAGTGATGTGGTGTTGCTCCCTCACAGAAGTTTAGAGCTGCAGTGTGTTCTTCAGCTCTTAAATATTTAAATGTATTTATTACATTTCACTCATGCTTTAGACAATTTGCAGAACATTAGAAACAAATCAAAGTGTGGTCAGAAATGGTCTGGTCTGAATGCTTCACTATATTTTTTTAATACATTAATTGTTCAAGGAAATGGAGCTTTAACTTCTAATTGTCTCAGTGTGGAGAGATATAATGCGAGATCACTAGTTTCCAGTGATTTACAGGAGTCACTTTAAACTCTTCACCATCACTTCCAGAACAGGACCTTACACTGACACACACCCACATGTCTCAGACCTCCTCCATGTCCACACCACCACAGATCGAGTTATCAAAACCTGTTGTATTTCCACACATAGTGGTAGTGAAGGGTCTGTCCTTCAGTACCACTGTCCCAAAACTCTGGGGCACACTCCCTACCAACATCAGTGTTTGAAGTCCAAGTTAAAAAACAAAAACTTTTTAAAATGTTTACTGGGTGATTCTAGTGTTATTGGTCTTCATCTTTTTATTTCGTCTTCATTGGATTTGTTTTCATTTGATGCTCTGTTTCTCTATTTGAATGACTGTTGCTGTGAATCTGTTGATAATTTACTTTGTGAAAACTGGTGACTTTCTAATTGTTTCTGGTTCCTCCCCAGTGTGTATCAGCAGAGTTCAGAGGTTTTCAGTGGTGTGTCTGCCCAGCAGCATCAAACACAGATGGACTCCATATTTATGGTCTGTAAATGTACAACAAATACTTGTCCATCACAGGCCAGAGGGTTGTCAGTCTGTTCAACATGAATCTGATGTTTGGCTCCATGATTTCAGTCTGATGTTTCCTTCATCTATTATTCTGTTCCAGCAACTGGAGGACAACATTGTCACTTTTGTGAAGAACGAGCTGAAGAAGATCCAGAAGGTTCTGAGTCCAGATGACTCAGAATGTTCAGAGAGTCCGAGAGATGAGGAGGAGGTGTTGGAAGGTGATGATGAAGAGCAGAGGAGGAGCAGCAGAGAGGCACTGATGACAATCACACTGAACTTCATGAGGAGGATGAAGCAGGAGGATCTGGCTGACCACTTGCAGAGCAGTAAGAGGATTTCTACAAAGATTTAACCTGATGGATAAATTATACATTTACTGATGTCTGAAGAGATAGAATCACATTTATTTAAATAGTGTTAAGATTTTTTTCTTTCTTCCTAATTTTACTTTTGTGTTTATTTAGAACACCTTGCTGCAGTTTGTCAAGACGAACTTAAATCTGGTCTGCAGAAGAAGTTCCAGTCTGTGTTTGAGGGAATCGCTAAAGCAGGAAGTCCAACCCTTCTGAACCAGATCTACACAGAGCTCTACATCACAGAGGGAGGGA
>CAEFZX010010872.1:0-11159 GCA_903066825.1 Alfaro cultratus
AATGTGAGTGTAAATATATGTGGGTGTGTAAATAGGTATATATTATTATGTATATATGCAGGTAGATGCGTATGTATGTGTATATATATATATATATATGGGTGTATGTAATACTTGCATTTGGTTCAGGAAATATTATTTCAGATTTATTATTATTGTTGTTGTTTTTTAAAGATAACTGGAAACAGGAAGACTATTTATGTTATGAATTAATTAATGGAGAAGGGTATGATTATATAAGTTAATCTTCATCATACTCCTTTTCAGACTCACGGTCACCAAATAAGCGATGTATTTACATGTAATTAAGTATGTAAATTTGATAGTAAGGTATTGTATTTACACTTAGAAACATGAAAGTCTTTATTATTATGTTTTGTTTTGCTGGTGAAATGTCTGTCTGAAATAAATTATCAAATCAAATCAAATAGTACTCTGAAAATAATTAACAAACATAGTACAGGTATGTGTAGTTATTGTGGAGAGTCAGAAACAGTACAGCATATTTTTCTTGAATGTAAGAAGTATAATCAGGAAAGAGAGGTGTTAATCAGAGAGTTAAATAGAAATAAAAATAAATTAGATGTTACAAATTTGCTGCAAAAATCCTCTGAGGATGTAGTGTTTAGCAGCATTTTTAGTTTTCTTAGGAAGTCAGGTATTATGGGAAGATTATAGTGGTTTTACGTCTGGTCCATACTCCAGTCTGGAAGGTGGCGGTAATGCACCTATAAGTTGTTTGCCAACCGCCATAAAACAAAAAAAAAGAAGAAGAAGAAGATAGGAGCGCCAAAGGGTTCGAAGAAGACAGACTACAACGACCACATTGCACCGCGGCGGCTGCGTCCTGGTTGCGTGCCTTCGCAGCGTAGGAGACATTGCACTGTGCCATCGTGCACCCGGCCTCGGCGTTACAGTGAGGTAAGTTTATGTCATTTGTTTTATGTACTGGGAATAAACCTACGTGAAAACAAAGAGACATGAGTTTATTTAGGTGTTTGAATTACTTAAGGATACTACGACCGGTCAAACTGGCTAATAATGTCTGGTTTTAGGGGGCTAACGTCGGGCACGCCTATGTCGGGTAGCTGGTCCGGGGGGTTATAAACGCGGGCCCGCAGGAGGTATCCGCACTTTAGAAGGGTCTGGGTATTTTTAGCATGCAGTGAGAAGACCAACCCCAATGAGTCTGTCAGCCAACGCCTTGGACAAACTATTTCCCGGGCGGCTAACATGAGCTGGTGGGTGGGAAAGTCTGGATCAACAGACAAGTTTCCTCACAAGCTAGCAGCGGCTACTTGGCTAACGTGAACTGACTAAACAAGAGGAGCTTTTACCATTGATCGCCACCGCCGCATTGTTTCACCTTCTGCTCTTTAATACCGCAAACTGTGCAGGTTTGTTGCGTTTCTGTCCCGCTGTGTGCGGGTCCTGGCGGGTCCTGTGCTAATGTTTTAGCGCGCTTAGATTGTTCCAGCAACAACCCTGAGAACACGTGACCTGTGCTGTCAGTTCAGGTCTTTGGTTTTACTAATGTGTATTTTCATTTTTGAGAATTACTCATTAAAGCCCTGTATTCCAGTTTTGCGTATAATATTGCGGTATGTGTTTCTGGTTTTTGTAAAAAGGAAACAAAAAACTCATTGTCCCATCTACCTTTATTTATAAAGAACATTAGAATAACCAGAGTGGATCAAAGTGCGAGAGAGAAAAAAATGGAAACGAAACTTTCAATATGTTTCCAAACTGTTAAATGACTATCTATTGGGAAGAAAGATCAGTTTTTTATGTACATTTCATTAGATATGCTAAATTATTGACAAATTGTTTGTGGCACAACAGTAATCAACCATTTCGTGTCATTGCTGACAAGCTTGTTAATGTCTCTGCTGGTGTTTTGGTGCTTTATTTTTATCTGATCAACTCACTCTTTCAGATTGGAAAACCAAGATGTCACAACTAGGGGTGTCGAAACTTTTTGTCTCGTGGGCCAAAATCGTCAGCTCAAAAGTACTGGCATGAAAAAAATATAATTTTTTAAAAACTAAAATCACAAAAATGTTTGTTTTTTTTTTACCTTCTCAACAATAAACTAAGCATGACATATTTTAAACATGTCATGCTTAAGGACTGGGATCATAGGTCCAGAACTTCAAATTGTTTTTAGATTGTTAAATAAAATGGGTCCAGTTGTGTTATTATTCTGGGCTCGATTGAAGAAAACTGAAAAAATATTTAGTTTGTTCTCAGCAACAAAAACAGAATTTAGGTCAGACTTCATTTGAAAACATAAGTTTTAATACAGCAATTAAAAGCAGAATTGTGTCTACAGTCTTAAGTCATTGAATTGTGTCTAGAGTCTTAAGTCAGTGAGTGGATGTGGTCATAGTTACCATGACAATAAAAAAGCATCTAAAATGTTCCATCTAACATTTCAGTGATTAGATTCTAATTTAAAAGTTATAATTTTATCCTTATTTATTGAATTTATTCTCTGCTGTTCCCTCACCTTCACCGGGCTGATGGGTTCATCCCAGGTCAGAGCTGGACTTTCTGATCAGATTACTTGGTCATTTCCTCCAAGCTGCAGGAATGCTGCTACTCCAGCAAACCCGCCAATGGAAAACGGCTCGCTCAGCTAAAATGTGACAGATGTAGAGTGAGAATATAAAGTTTATCTAAACATCAAGGGCTCTGTTTTGGTGAAACTGGGCATTCTGTTAGGGTATTGCTTTTGGAAATGAGAATTGTTAAAGGGTCAGCTTATCTCCTGTAATGAAAGAAACAAAAATTACAACTTATCATCATAATGAGGAATTTCTATTCAACAACAAACTTCCTCAAGCTCAGTCTGAGTTAATTGTATTTTTAGAATTTAATTATCTTGCTTACCACAGTAATCCAAATATTATTTGCAATATTTCATTTTTAGAACAACATTAACAATTTTAGCATCCTTTATTGTTGTGTTGTATAATATGGTGATGAAAGTATTTCTAAAAATTGTGATAAATTCATGTCATGTTTTTGTGACCTTCAGGAACCCTGGTGTCAGCGGTACTATTTAAGTGTCTTATTACCGTTTCTAAGCATTTCGAATATATAACACAATGCGCATAAAAGGTGTTCACCCCCTTGGATGTTTTACCCTTTTGTTGCTTTCATAAATCGATCATTAATAAAATTTAGCTTTTTGACCAACAAGACACTTCTTTATTGTCAAACTGATTTTTACAAAATAGTGACGATTAAATACAAATCTGTAACATAAAATAAGTGATTCCAAAAATATCCTCATTCAGGCTGCACTTCTGGACACTAAAGCTCTGGGCTTTGACTAGGCCACTCCAGAACCTCCACCTCATTGTCTTCAAACTCTCTGTGATGTTTTGGCTGAATGCTTCGGCTCGTCATCCTGCTGGATGATAAATGTTTTCTGAAGCCCTAGCTCTCCTGTAGATGGAAGAAAATTGTCCTCTGGGATTTTCTGATATTTTGTTGCATTTATTTTACCAGCCCTGATTTGAGTGTTCTTTGATAGTTTATTTCTCATTGCCTCCTTCGGGATTTGGGGTCAGAGTTCAGGTTATTATTCGAGGTTTTGATATGCTAATCTGCTGCTCCCAGTTGTAAAAAAAAAAAAAAAAAAAAAAAAGCTAGTAGCCTTGGTTGGGCATCATAACTGTCTGAAAGTAAAAAAACAAAAAAGTAAGTTCCAAAACCAGAGGGAATAATTGTCTATTAAGAACAAAAGTCGAGAAAAAGAAGAAGTCAGAGCTAAGTTAACTTGAAGAAAAGTTATACAGAAACCTGAACTTATATTAAATTTAATAATAAAGAGACAGGCTCACAAATATGCTTAAAAGAATGTCTATACTCCAGCTTTTAGGCAATTTAAATTCAAATAAATTTAATAGATTAACTCTAATCTTTACCAGCCATTTATAGCTTTGTGTCCATGTTAGCGATGGGATTTGACACCTTCGTTCATCACACACAGAATCACATCTACCAGCCATGTAACGTCACGATGCTCTCCGCCACCCATTTGTGTAGACTGGGATGATATGAAATAAATTTTGCTGTTCGTCCGTAAACCTACACATCTAATGCACAGCCGCCCTCAGTGTTCAGTGTATCTGCTCACCTGTACACATCCGTTGGGATTATTCCCTAATAGCTGGCGGCGTTCTTCACAGAAACAGCTGCTGGCTTGGGCTCACTGAGATGTTCAGATGTTTGTTGCTTTTATCCGGGCTGACCAGTGTGTGTGACCCGATGTCCCCTCCCCTGCCCAGTGTGTGTTGCAGGGTGATTCAAGATGGCGGAGCAGCCTCTGTGGGAGCAGATAGGCTCCAGCTTCGTGCAGCACTACTACCAGATGTTCGACTCGGACAGATCGCAGCTCGGATCAATATATGTGAGTCAAACTGGGGTTCTGCTTGTCATCCATCATTTTCAGATTCTCTTTAATATTGAACTTAAATTGTTTAAATGTAGTTTATTCACCATGATTAATGTGAAGCAGCTGTCCAAACTGACCAACCTGACTATAGGAAAATGTAGCTGGACTAATTTGTTTGATCGGCTGGGATTTGTTTCCCTAACCCAGGGACCTACTGCCAAAAACACCACCTTATCAAGAAATAGAAAATAAAATTAAGTTTGGTAGAAATAGTAAGACAATTGCAATATTGGCAGAAAATACCAAATATTAATCTGAATAAAAACCAAAGCAATATTTAATTTCAGCTGCAGCGAGGTTAACATTTAGGTTTTGTAAAAACACTTTCAATAGAGCTGTAACCTTTTTGTATCTGATTTACCTCAGATTGGTTCTGCGTGTGGATTGACTGTTTTTCATAAAGACAGATGATTTTTCCAGCTAATGTTCATCTCCTCTCTCCTCTCAGATCGATACGTCATGCCTTACATGGGAAGGACAGCCCTACCAGGGAAAAATAGCAATTGTTGAGAAGCTCACTGTGAGTTTTCATGGTAACTTTTGTTAAAGAAATGGAGGAAAAACTTTGACTCTTTTAGTTTATGCTGCAGGTCAATAAGAAAAGCCACCTTTTCAAAACATTAAAGGATCCAAAGAATTTTAGAAAAACACAATCACTTCATCTTAGGGCCTCAATGAGTCAAAGAATATTTCATGTGGGAAAGCCTGGAATTAATTGTGTAGGATTTTGCTCTTGACTGGACAAAATGCAGTCAGAGTATCTCTATGCAGTATGTCATTTTTCTTAGAATATTTTTTTACATATTTGTTGAAATAGTCACTATGTCATGACAGTACGATATGAAGCGGGTAATCTCTGAAAAAAATTAAAGCTCTTCTCCCTTCTTCCAGTGCTAATTAGATACAACCAATCAGAGCCAGGAGCGCTGTCAATCATGCGGGTGTATGCTCTGCTCATTCGGAGGCTGCCATGGATGCTAAAGCTAATTGACATAGCCACGTACGATGGTGTTTAAACAGTTTTTCTGTAACATTAAGTTGTTTTCCTGCCACTGGAACATTTGACACCAATTATATGAGGTTGATTGACAGCGCTAAGCCTTTCCTCCCGGCTCTGATTGGTTGTTTTTGGTCAGGAGCGTTGCATTTCTTCAGATGGCAATAGTAGCTCAGGGAGGATGGGTAGGAGATCGATCTTTTTTTCTATCTCATATTAAACTGTGAACATGTTAAAAAAATAATTTAAAAAAAACGAAATATTGTTTTAATAAAAGTTACATGCTGCAGCTTGTAACTAGCTGAAAATCACCTTTTTTTTTTTGTTTTTACAATCAGTCCTAAACAGTGCTATCCTTTATATTTCTCTGCAAATGTTGACATTTTCATGTAAGTTTGTGTAATTCTGCAATATTTGGGCAAAAACTAATTCACTAATTGTTGTATTAATCTTCTTTTTTTTTATCGATTATTTGAGGAATTCTCTACCCCTTGTGTCATTTTATTTCAGGTTATTGTTATTTTTATTCTTGAATTTAATCCAGCTGTTTATATTTCTGTTTTATTGTGTTTCCCAGAGTCTCCCCTTCACAAAAATAGCGCATAGTATAACAGCGCAAGACCACCAGCCAACTCCAGACAACTGCATCTTGAGTATGGTCGTAGGACAGCTAAAGGTAACTGTACCTCTCACCTGTATTTCTTATTTTTCTTCAACTTCATTAGTAGTTTTTCAGAGTTTCTGAAGATCTTTCAAAGGTCTTGAGAAGTGGATGTCCAAAGTCTGACCTGGGCCTTTTTGTGGCCCTTGAAAGGATTTTGTTTTTTGTTTTTTTGTTGTTGTTTACTGTTCCAAATACATGCGACTTGTATGTGACCTCCTGTGAGAACTGCAAACGCTCTGAAAGTGTCCCGCATGTGCAGTAGAGGGCGCAATACTGTCACACATTGTTTTGCCAACTGCCACGAAAAAGAAGTGCTCAGTGTTTGCAAAAGTAAACGTAGATGCTAATGGTGGAGCGTATCTTGCGATTTTGAAGTTGTCCGACTTGATCCAGTACATTAACAACGTAATCCTCATTATAATCTGCCACGGTTGTTGTTTTTCCTTCTTCTGTGTGTCAGGACGTAGAATAGAGACGTTTGTCGGGTATCAATGACGTTCAGGTCAGATGGAAGCGACCTGGCCATACAGATTCAGATCACGTTTGAAAAGATCAGGTACAGATCACATCAAGGCAAAAAAAAATCTGATTTGGGTCACGTGAGGTTACCTTAGTGAGCTTGTTTTAATTTAGCATACGATTAATCGATTTATTGCGACAGGCTTAGCGGTGTTGTTAGTATTTGTCGTTGATGTGACTCAGTGTCGGTGTCTCTCTGCAGGCGGATGAAGACCCCATCATGGGTTTCCATCAGAGTTTCATCCTGAAGAACATTAACGATGCTTGGGTGTGCACCAATGACATGTTCAGGCTGGCCATCCACAACTTTGGCTAGGCCGCCTCTCTGTGCCGGCGGGCAGGGGCGGCCGCCTGAGACGGAGGAAGTGCTCCTCCCTTCCTCTGTCTCATTCAGGCCCGCTTGACAAACGAGCAAAAACGCCGGACCCTAGATGTCAATCACCGACCCGCGTCCAGGTGGGTTTCCTCTCCTCCAGCCCAGCAGAACCGCAACACGCCTCTTCGCTGAGAGCCGGCCGACCAATCAGACGCCCCTGTCTGCCGCTCCGCCGATCTGCATGACGCTGGGAGATCCTCAGTATCTACACTCAAGCCACCAGAAGGACAAACATCCGATTGATGCCATTAACTCATGCTCTGCTTTGATTCTAACCCGTTCTGCTCTGCTGTTGACTCGGTTCTGCAGATCCGTGCAGGTTTGATTTGAGACGCCCCATTCATGTGTTCACCTTAGCTCTTCTTAGTGAGTCGAGTTTAGTTTCTGCCCCTCTAAGCGTGATTCATGCTGCCAGGTTTAGCTGTTGCAGACCAAAGGATGTTGGAGGATGAGCGTTCATCTTGTTTTCTTTCTTTCTTTCTTCTTCTCTTTCACTCAACATCTGGGAGTCGACAAGGACTACAGCCACGATACACAATAAAACCTGGACATTTTTTCTTAACTGTGTGGTCTCTCCATGTCATTTTCTGAACAGGTTTCCTCACCAGAGAAATTACTTGAAGAGCCGATGTACTGAAGTTTTTTTTTTTTCTTTTGCTTGTTTATTTGTTTGGCTTCAGGCACTTTCTTTGGCCTGGATGTGGCCAATAAAGACTTCCAAACTCCAGAGGTTTTGCTTCAGCTGTCAAAGCAGTGGTCACTGAAATGTTACATGATTATGATTACTTCAAGTAAAAAATATAAAAACAAAACGATTCAAAGCATATGAATTCAAAACTTACTTTTATTTACATAGTTATCAGTAAAATGCACCAATAAATCACCTGATTTTCTCCAGGTTGACTTTGAAAAGTCAAGCTAAGAACCACCAGCAATTTACACCTTTTTAATGAACTTTTAAGAGGTTAATAACCAAATAAAGATTTATCTTCTGATCCTGGTAGGAAAACAAATTTTATATTTAAAAACCAGGGGCGGGTTTACAAGGCCGTGGGGCCAGAGTCAGTTTTGGTGCCTTATCTACTACAGAAAGATTCTACTAAGGCAAATTAAAGTATATTGATAAGTTGTGCTATTCATAAGCAGGTATGAATTATTGCAGCTTAGGTTAAATATGTCCCTATGCATTAGCTCCAGGTTCCCCAAAAAAGTACTATAACTTAATTTTAAACTATTTTAGTGTTGCTTATATAAATTAAAATCCCAAACTATTAATCCCAATTTTCCCGATATGGGGAAAATGTACAAAGCAATACAGGGATTAAATTTTTTTTTTTTTAAATTCCACAAAATTTGCCTTTTTAATAACTTTTTAATGTCTGGCCCATTTAATCACCACAAGATTATATTAAAAATCTGTTAAAATTGTTAATCAGACATTGAGAGTTATATAGAAATGTAAAACAACTAAGCCTAATTAAATATTCATTTCCTCTTTAGGAACTGAATAAAGTAGTTTTGAAATCTAAACAGAAAAGTGCAGAAGTCTTATTTTTTTCAGCAATCAGTAAGTGGGGGAGGGGCAACATTGAATTATTTTATGTGTTATACCAGATGAAAAGTTGTAACTTGACTTTTTCTTTTTAACTTTAAGCCATAAATTGTAGGAATGAAGAAAGAGACTAAAGGTCTGATTATTACCTCAAAATATGAGGTAACCTTTGGATGAGCATTAAGGACAAAAGTTACTGCATAACAGCTGGAAAAGAAATCCCTTAATATGTTTTATGTCATCAGGGGAGCTACAGAGTCTATAGGAAGCAAAACTTCTTCATAACTCAAACCCAGAGCATGTAGCAGATTAACTTTACAACTCTTGGCAGTGGGTTCTTTTCTGTTAAAATGACACAAAAGGGGAATACAAATGTGCGTAAATAGTCTTGAAACTGAAGTCACAAATGAAATATGAATTGTTTACCAGAACGTCCCCTGAAAACCTGATTCTGTAAGACGTTGCATGTTTTCTTTCCTCTATGAAAATAGAAATAAGTAAAAATGTTAGGCACTTCATCTGTAGCCGATTCTAGCTGCTGTGCAAAAAACATTAAAATATGAGAGGTTACAGGTTTTCATTTCTAATTATTCTAGATCTAAACATTTAGTTTTCTAATGTAGACCACAAAAACTTGTTCTAAAGTAAAGGAAAGTAAAGTAATTTTACGTTTGCCTTGCTAACAAGAAAGCATCAGCTGTTTAAATATGTAAATAAAATCACCAGAATTCTGACTAATTACCTATAAATGTCAGAATTTGTTTTTAGTAATATTAACAACTCTGCTAAAATAATGAAAAGGTGTTTTAAACATGACTGTACAGTAGATGGCGCTATCCTCCTAGTGAGTTGGCCTCAGACGCCTTTCAGGTAGGAACCAATGAGCGGAGACTGTATGAGCAGACGGAACGGAAGGCACGGACCGAACGGAAGTTTGGACGGTTGCTCTGGGTGAACTGTGTCCCGCATCGAATTATAACAATATTTTTCCCTCAGTGTTTTCCCAAATCCCCCCCCATTTCCCCTCACCCATGGCGTCCAATTCTAACATAGACATCGAGGGAGCGACCCAGCACCTCCGGGACATCCTGAAGCTCGACCGTCCGGGGAGCAGCGCCGGTAAGTGGGGGACGCTGCACGGCTAGGCCGCACAGGCTAACCCGGGGTTAGACCTCACCGTTTACCGGGGCACAGTTTACCCAGCGGGCGTTTCTTTAGCTGCTGACGTAATATCTCAGTGGAGGGAATGTTTTTAATAGCAGTGAATATATTACTTTGTACATTTTAAGTCTGCTGAGAATCGTTTTTGCTTCGGCCTGTTAGCAGCTAGCTTGTGTCTCAGTCTGTTTTCTGGTCGAAATGTGTTTCTGCTGCCAAAACTCGAGTATTTAAATGCCAAAACATTTAAATACTCGAGTTTTTTTCCCCCATTATTATTCGAGCTATTTTTTTGTTGTTGTTTAGACTCGTTTAAACCCATTTGAAATATGTTAACGTAATTGTGGAAAACTCGAATTCTTGGATAATTGGCGTCATTCACAGTTTCTTGATTGGCTGGAAAAGTACAGTAGATAAAAGTGCATAATAATGGAAACTCAACACCTGTTCACTCATTTTTAGAGTTTCTCAATTATGTAAAAAAGGAATGCATGTAATAGAAATGCACCAATGTGAAAATTTGGACCAATAACAATATCCGATATTAATATTAGTTATGGCCGATGAACAAATAGAAATGCATAAAAAAGTCACACAAGATTAAAATACTTATTGGTTATGAATTTAGGCACATTTTTATTTGTCAGACCAACCTAAATGCGTTATGAGTAAAGTAATTGTCACAAAAAAGTAGCTTCAATCAAAGAAATTTGACCATATTTTAGTGCAGCTACTGAGATATCCTCTATCTTAATTCAAAAATGGGCTGAATACATGAAATAAATTAACTTTCGGTGCGAATTGCTCATATATCAGTTGAAATTAAAGTGTTAAAGTGCTAGCACTTTGGGATTCTTAGGAATGTAAAGTGCATTATAAATAAAATGTATTATTATTATTAATAAAATCAAATGTATTAAAAATGCAGATTTAACAGGATCTGCCATTTGCCAAAGTCAACACTTTGCAATGACAATCTAGATATTAGACAACTACAAACACAATATGAGAAAAAAATAAACGTATAAAGGGAGTCTACCTACCTACTGCCCTGTGTAAACTTTTCAGTTTCTCTTGTCTCAGTGTGACTTGGTTTGTTGTTGCTTCTGTTTTTATTTGACTTTTGTTGCACGTTTTTATAGTTTCTCATTCTATTTTGCTATTATTTCTTATCTCAGTCTGATCCATTTTAGTACTGTTCAGCACTTTGGTTAAACTATTTGACCCTTTGTTGAAATGTGGAAATGTGCTATATTAATATAATGCAGAAATATAAGAACACACATTTTGTTATGGTTCTTTGAGTGTAAAAGATTATACAGCCCCTGCTTTTGCTGTCTATTTTGACTTAAATTTTTTATATATATATATATATATATATATATATATATATATATATATATATATATATATATATTTTTTTTTATA
>CAEFZX010010875.1:0-62447 GCA_903066825.1 Alfaro cultratus
GTAAAGTACAGATACACGAAAATTGTACTTAAGTACAGTAACGAAGTATTTGTACTTCGTTACTTCACAACACTGGTAATTTGGCTACTTTTTACTTTTCCTTGAATAAAGATATGTTGAAGTACTGCTACACTGCAAACATACAAAATCTTACCAACTATTTTTGTTTAGTTTCTAGTGCAAATATCTTAGTTTTGTCTTATTTCAAATGTACTAAGATATTTGCAATAGAAACTAAACTAAAAGTACTTGGTGAGATTTTGTGTTTTTGCAGTGAACAGAAGCAGAAGAAAGTAAATGTAATAATTTTGAGAGCAAAATGAAGCAGAAACCCTCTGCTCTGTTTTCATGCTCAAGTTAACATTTGGTTCAATTGATCAAAAACCAAACACTGATTCTGGGTACAAAGATATTTAAGGCTTACTCTGCTTTTTGAAAACTTAGAGCAAAACATTTTTCCAATACTGCAAGTGAAATAATCTGCCAACAGATCCAACACTTTTCCATCAATATTAAGTAATTCCTGCCTTTAAACGAACTCATACTTGCTGAAAAGTTACTTGTAAGTTAGTTTTGTCATTTTTCAAGTCTACCAAGATATTTGAACTAGAAACTGGACCAAAAACTAGGTAAGATTTTGTATTTTTGCAGTGCTACTCTTACTTGAGTACAGTTTTTGGAGTACCCTTACACCTGTGAAGATAACTGCGGGGTAAAAACCAAAGAGGCTCCTCACCTCGCTCCCCTCTGCGCACACCAGGTGCTCCAGAGTGACGAGGCCTTTGCTCTGAGTCTCGGTGTCGCTCAGCAGATCATCCTCAGACTCCACCGCCGAGGATCCGGTGGAGGAGATGGACGAGTTGGACAGCTTCCTGCGCAGGGTTCCGTCCACAGCCCCATCCAGGTCTTCCTCCTGGATCTCCCTGGAGGTGCCGCCTGCATCCGAAGTGATGGTGACCTGCGGCACCAAGGGCGCATCCATGAGCGCCGGCGCGGTGGGCGGCGGGGCGACGACTGCGGCTTTCTGGATGAGCTCCGCGTAGACCTGTTGAGACCTCCCGGCCGTCCTTCTCTCTACACGGCCTCCATCGCTTATCCCAGTCCCAGAAAACCCGAAGTCCTTGGAGGACTTTCTCCGGCACTCTTTAGGCATTTGAGATCTGGCCGCAGAGGCGCAACGCCGAGAACCGAAACTCCGCTTCGGCTCAGCCTTCAAATCTGATCATTTCACTGTGAGAGAGTTCCCACGGAGTCTCCCCGGTACTCTGGGAGTCCTGCCGATCCTCCCCGGGTCCTCCGCTGGTTGTGCTGAGCTGGGAAACGCCTCTGGCAGCCTGTGCGCTCTGACTCTGTCGGTGAGGGGAACCCCTCTTTAGTGGCGTGGCTCGCCCTTCTGCGCGGTTTTACACTCTCACACACACACACGCTCACACACACTGCCGCTGTTTATTATCTTCCGCATTGCCGCTCTCGCTTCCTGACTGAACAGTTTAGAGCCGCTGACAGTTTCAGGCTCTCAGCAAAAAAAAGAAAAAACTCCACTTCTTCAGCTGCTTGTCTGCTACATTTTGCACTGGATCTCAGACGTCAAACTGTCAAGTTTTTAATCACTTTTAAACATTTTCCAGCCAAATTAACCCAAGAAACATTTATTCTGCATGCATAATCTGTGAGCATAGTCGACCTACATTATTTTGGGGAAGTTGGCTCCAGCTTTAACATTTAGTCCTCTTGTTTATACATCAAACTGATGAAACAGAGAGTTCAGCTTGCATACAATTTGCATATATGCATCATTTAGCTAAAGCCATCATTTGCAGAGAAGATATAAAGGGTTTAAAACAGCAGTGATATTAAATAAATTGGAGGTTTCTCTAAAAATGGAGAAGATACAGAAACTGGTCGGAAAAAATACCAAGAGATGGTGGTGGCAGTTTCAATGTTGAAGTAGTGCTACTCTGCAAACACACAAACTAATACCAAGTAATTTTAGTCTATTTTCTAGTATAAATATCTTAGTACACTTGTAATAAGACAAAATTAACTTACAAGTAACTTTTCAGACAATCCTCACAATCCAAGATGGACACCTGCCAAGGACGACTGAATGATTAAAAATAAAAAGTTCATATTTAAAGAAATGGACATCTGTGGTATAACAGCTTTATATAGAAAACAATTTTTGGTTGTTGTTTTACAGTTAAGTCAAGGTGGAAAACTTGTAATCTATTTTCTTCCATGTCAATAAAACCTGGAGTTAAACTGGGAAACACATTGTACTCCACTACAACAATTTTTTAAACACCGTATTTCCTTATATTAATCCTCAACAGCAATTGACTTCTGAAACAAATAGGAGCCAGAAAGGAATGCAAATTGTATTTATTAAAACAAGCCATTGTAAAACACCAAAAGCTTACTGCTCTGATCTAAGCAAATAAGCAGATTTAATTAAATGCTTCAAAGGTCTTGTTTGCTCCATGAGGATCAGCAGTGCAGGAAATATTTCAGTAAAAACAAAATGCAGCCACACACAATATAACGCTATAATATTATATAGAAACACATTTTAAGCTTCAGCGGAACTATATGTGAATTTAGCGTTGAAATTTGAATAAATAAATAATGTATTTTAATGTTTTGAAATGCGTTGCTTTACCAGCTTTCACCAACAGATGGTGCTAACAACCAACTTACCAAAGAAGAATAGAAGTTTCACTGACGAAAATTCATAGAAGAAAAAGAGTAGACGTCAAACGCGTGTTCTAAGTCGTACGTCAATATCACCGCCATGTTGTTAGTGGCATATGACGTTATATTTGTATTATGAACTACAGTATAGCATTTTAATAACTAGCTTTTAGTATGTTACAAATTGTATATTGATTCTGATTATGCTATGTCTACACATATTTGAGTGGTTTTGTATCTCATAGTTAGCATTTTACCATGACATTGACATATTAATCAGGGTCCTGTTATTAAACTCAAAAATAATACTTTTAATTCGATACAATTTACAATTTCCTTATCTCATGTATTTTATCATTTTTAAATGAATCATCTAAAAACTTTAAATAATTTTGAATACTAAAATTAATATATCTTACTCATCCAAAATATTTTGATTCATATTAGTTGATCGTAAACTTTCTTTCATTGAAAAATAAATATTCCAAGCAGATTTGTTGGTTTCACTGGGAGCTTGCCACACACAAAATGGTGGATTCTTCGACGCTAACGGAACTGTGAAATTCTGTCAGAGTGAGACCTCGTCTTTCCTCCGAATTAATATCAGAGTGAGACCTCTTCTTTGCCCTGGGACAAAAGGACAGTCCCACCAACACATCTGAAGCCCAGCTTTTTGTTTTCACCCGCCAGCAGCGTCATGTTTGCGGTCAGAAACGCTCTCCGCCTCGGCTCCAGGTTACCCGTCCCCACCGCGGCGCGGAGGGGATGTTCCGGTGCTGCTATCCAGGTGGATGACGTGGTGAACGGACTCACAGAGGAGCAGATACAGGTTAGCTAGCTGCTGCTAGGTTCACAGGTCAACCTGGGGTGCAGACAGCAACAACTGTTAAATAAAAATCAACAATAATCATGTGGAAACGAACTGCTTTGTGCACCAAACTTGAGAGAGTTTTTCCACTCAGAAGATGTCGGTGAAAGGTCGTAACTGACATGGCGTGATGACATAACATTAGCTAACTGAATATATAAACAAAACATAAATATTAGTGTTTGTTGATTCAGGTAAGTTGTGTCTAAACACTTCCGTAAACATAAAAACACAAAATTCCTGCAACAATCAGTTTTTATGGCTAAACTTTTGATTTAAAGCAGATTTACTGCAACAGTAACGGTTCGTAAACTATCAGATTAATAAATGAATATGGTATTGATAAGCTCTCTGCAGCAGTTTCACTGATATTTTATATAAGAACCGACAAATAGAGGAGGAGGTGGGTCTCATGTGGGCTATTTGATTGGACAAAAAGTTCTTCCTCCTAATTTAGTACCAGCATAACATTATGACCACCTGGTTGTTAGTGGGTTAATTTCCTCTTTGCTGACTCTTGGGTCCATTGGCTTGGTGATGATCCTGTTAGATACTAGAAGTTAAAATATGGATCCGACGTGTTTTTCAGAACATGCTTCTTGTATAAAAACCAATGTATTGTGTCCTGATGCCTCTCCACCACATCATCTGTTGCATTGGGCTGCATCCACCAGATGAGGCTACCCATGAGCCTTTCTCCACTTCATCACAGCTCCTTCTTTGGGTCACTTTTAATCAATTATTGTCCACTGGGAATGCAGACGCATTTTGTCTTTAATCTATTGGATTAAAAGACAACAAATTGTCTTTTAATCTATGGAATTTATGACTGAATCTGTCATGTTGTTGTTGGTGAACATTTTCAAGTAATACATTGATAATGGAATAATAATGCAAGTTCACACTCTCAAATACCAATAATCTTGAATTTTGTAACAAACAGTAAAGAACACTCAAACTTAAACCTGTTACCCAGCAGGTTGTTGCTAGGCAACCAAAGAGCGAGTGAGTTAGTTGAAGCCTTGAGGTTGAACCCAGTGAATTTATTTAATATTCTATCAGATACATCTAATCTTATTGATCACGTGTTTTGAGATGCGTATTATTAATTTATTGTCCATCTCTGAACATATATACATTTAAATACATGGCACAAAAATAATGTTTTACAACATGAGAACCAATCATTTTAGCTACAGTACCCTTTTGAAAAGGAGCGAGAAGTTTACACTTTTTAGAACATTTTTAATATAATGGTCTATCAAACATTTTATACAAGTAGATATTATATTGACGATATTAATATTATGCATCTGTTTGTTTTTTTTCTTGTTTTTTCCACAGCTTAGGCACACAGTTCGTAAATTCTGTGCAGAGAAACTTGCACCTTATGCTGATGAGATTGACAAGAAAAATGAGTTCCCAGGAATGCGGGTGAGTTGAAACACACTCAGTGAATGATTTACTTATATATGACTCATGCATTAGTGTTTAATTAAACCTGGTTAATACCAAACCATTTGTATGTTTATTGAGGATACATCCAGTAAAAATTACTCTGGGTAATGAGAGGAATGTTGTTGTTTTTTAACCAGGATTACTGGAAAGCAATGGGGGAGATGGGACTGCTGGGCATTACTGCTCCAGGTATAACTATGAAGCAAAAGGGTTTTTTGTTTGTTTGTTTTTTACAGTTATAGTTTCTTGCTTGTGCAAGTATTTCCATTTCAAATGGAGAAAACATGGAACAGTGATGAAACTTTTCAGATTTGGCCAACCTAACAATATTACTCCAATATACAGAATAATCCAGACCAACATTTAAAGCCCTGAAGGCCTCACTTGTCTTATTTAAGGTCAATGTTCATGATTAAATTAAAGAAAAGATGGCTTCATTGCTAGAGTTAAAAGATCACAACCACAAAAAAACACAAAGACATTTGGTAGAAAACATCAAGTGGAACTTTTTTATTAGCTCTTGTTCCAGTTGAACAGCATAAAATATACACTGCAAAATCTTACCTATCATATTTTTGGTCTAATTTATTGTGCAAATGTCTGAGTAAACTTGAAATAAGTCAAAACTAACTCTGTTTGGACCGTTCTTGTACATCGCCGCCATCTTTGTTTCTGTATCAACTCTGCTTAGGAATGTGAAGTGGCGCCCTCTGCTGGATGGCAGCCAAACTAAACATTAAAAGAGTAATTGGACTTTATTAATCAATTGGTACTAAATTTAATCTAATAAACCATTAATTGCAAATTAATTACCCAATCTAAAACATTTAAGTGTGACTCAATAAATCTGTCAGGGAGTAAATACGTTCCCCAGCACGGTGTGTTAGAGTTTTAATCTTTATCTCGACCTCTCTTACCTTTGCCCTGCGTTTGCTCCGGTCAGTGGAAGACGGGGGAACGGGACTGGGCTACCTGGACCACGTCATCGTGATGGAGGAAATGTCTCGTGTGTCGGCAGCCGTCGCTCTCAGTTATGGCGCCCACTCCAATCTCTGTGTCAACCAGATGGTGCGTCACGCCAACCCGAAGCAGAAGGAGAAGTACATGCCAAAGGTCAGGGCTGCACTGTGTCAAACAGGACAATTATCATTTTAAAGCATGAAGTTGATTTTTTTTCTATCTTATTTTGTTTTTGGTAGTTACTGACAGGTGAACACGTTGGAGCGCTGGCCATGAGTGAACCTAACGCCGGATCTGACGTCGTCTCCATGAAACTCAAAGCTGTTAAGAAAGGTAGTATAAAGTATGTATATTATGTATATTAACGGCGGATAAAGTTTGTTTATTTTTTAATTATCTGCTTTTTATCCACCTACATATTGCTGGACTTTTTTTTTGCGTGCTTTGATTTATTTTTGGTTTTTGTTTTGTCACTTATTGGTTTGAATTTATTCTCCAAATGTCTATATTTGGTGTTAAAATCAGAAATAAATCATAAAAAGGCCAAACATACCTTTTTAAAAAAGGAATCTGTTCATGAAAGCCGATGGAGTTTATAGATCAATATGAAGCAGTGAGCAGAGGACAGTAATATAATCGGTTCTCTTTGTGTTTGTCAGAAATCAAAGCAGAAAGTTTAAATGTTTTGGTTTTCACAGACGTGTAAAATTACCTGTGATCTGCTTCCACTGATGCAACACTTAAAACTCTGAGCTGCTTTTATTTCTTCCTTTCTGTGCAGTTTTAAACAAAACATCTGAGGTATCGGTTCTGTTTTTGATCCTCTGCGTTTCCTGCTTTCTGCATTTTTATATATTTTTTCACCAGGTGACTATTACGTTCTAAACGGCAACAAGTTCTGGATCACCAACGGGCCGGATGCCGATGTCCTCATCGTTTACGCCAAGACCGACCCGGAGGCGCATCAGAAGGGAATCACGGCTTTTATTGTGGAAAAGGTGAATCCGACTCTTCTTTCCCTGTCTGTGGGTCAGCTCTGTTCACGTTTTTGCATAAAAGAGCCTGAAAATATCAGTAAATGTTTTAATTTTCCCCTCCTAAAGGGAATGTCAGGATTTTCCGCTGCGCAGAAACTCGACAAACTGGGAATGAGGGGATCCAACACCTGCGAACTGGTCTTTGAAGACTGTAAAATCCCAGGTATGAGAAGTTTTAAAGATTTTATTTCACCTTTAAATCACTGTTAGGCTGAACCATTGACGACATATTACAAAAACTAAAAGTAATTTTGAACTGAATTTTTGGTATTTTTCTCCAAAAGGCTAAATTTGTTTCTGTGTTTAGCTTGAATCTAAGTTAAAACAATCAAATTTGTTTGTTTGTGCTGCAAAAATACAAAATCTTACCAAGTATTTTTCTCTAGTTTATAGTACAAGTTTACAAGTAATTTTTAGCAAGTCAATTTTTAAGGCAGCAATTTTTGAATATTGATGAAAAAGTTGTAGTTCCACTGGCTGATTATTTAACTTCTAATGTTGGTATAAGTGAAATAATCTCAGTACTATTTCATTAATATTAAGGAATAAACTCTGTTATGTTGCTAAAGAGCTACTTGTAAGATACGTTTGTCTTATTTCAAGTCTTTGCACTATAAACTAGAACAAAACAACTTTAATAGTTAATGTTTTGCAGTGTTGGTACTCAGACTGATTGTTTTTCTGTGAATTTGTCCTGTTTGACAGAGAAGAACATTCTGGGTTCTCTGAATAAAGGAGTTTATGTGATGATGAGCGGCTTAGACATGGAGAGGCTGGTGTTGGCTGCTGGACCTGTTGGGTAAGGTTCTTAAATAACAGATTATATTCTTCAAGCTAACAATAGCTACATTAAAAGTCAGGAGATGTTTAAAGAACAATGTGAAGGGAAGAAGTTAGCAAAAAGAAAGCTAGCATGGTTTCTTTTTTAAGGACCAATCCTTAAAATTGGTCTCATTTTAAGGATTTGAGATTTAAATTAAATGTGATTGTTAGAGATTCTTTTAAATCTTGCTAAAACTGCTGTGAAGTTGTAAAAATAAACATAAAGGAAGCTACATGTTGGTGCTAAATCTTGTTTTTCAGCATAATGCAGTCCGTTCTGGATGCTGCTATCCCCTACTTGCATGTGAGAGAAGCATTTGGGCAGAAGATTGGACACTTTCAGGTCTGACTGCTGATTTTCACTTCAACAAAGCTCTCACCAGTTAACAGATCTCAATCTGGTAAAATTTAAACTTTTTCCACAGCTGATGCAGGGCAAGATGGCCGACATGTACACCAGACTGAGCTCCTGTCGGCAGTACCTCTACAACGTCGCCAGAGCTTGTGACAAAGGGCATTTCAGTGCAAAGGTCGGAACATTTAGCATTCTTTAATCCGTTTTCTTGTTTAAAAAATCAATTTGGCTGTCTAAATATACTTAAAAAATATGTTTACAAGGAACCTGTTCAGCATTTAAGTCAGATCTTTTTTATTTCTTGTCTTAAAGACCTGAATATTTTTATTTTCACCTTGTTAACCAACCTATAATCCATTCTGTGATGCTGAGTTTGGGTTTTTTACATAATTTAATCTGTAACGTGGTAAAAATGTGTTTTGTTTTTTTTCCAGGATTGTGCTGGAGTGATTCTGTATTGCGCCGAGAATGCCACTCAGGTTGCCTTGGATGGCATTCAGTGTTTAGGTGAGTGAAGAAGTGCTTGTTTCGTTGGCAAGACATTTTTCTAGTGTTATAAGCTACTTTTTCATCAATATTAAGGAATTATTTACTGAAATTAAGCTCCTATATTTTGCTAAAAAGTTCCTTGTAAGTTAATGTTGTCTTATTTCAAGGGTAATAAGGAATTTGCACTAAAAACCAGACCAAAAATGAATTTTTGGAATGTTGTATTTTGCATTGTCACCTGGGTTTTCCCGCGTATTTTAAAGGCAGAGTAATCTTAGTGTCTAACAAGTATTTTTTCATCAATATTAAGGAATTATTTACTTAAATTAAGCACTTATATCTTGCTGAAAAGTTATTTTTAAATTGGTACACTTTAAATTAGATAAAACAAAGACAGTTTCACTAAAATCTACTTGGTAAGTTTTGCAGTGTTTTGTTGTCTTTTCTGAATAAGTTGTCTGGTTTGGTTCCCTCAGGCGGGAACGGCTACATCAACGACTATCCGATGGGGAGATTCCTGCGAGACGCGAAGCTGTACGAAATCGGGGCGGGAACCAGCGAAGTCCGCCGGATCATCATCGGCCGAGCGTTCAACTCCATGTTCAGATAGACGCTCGGTTTGTTGTTTGCATCGTATCTCACACCAGGACCTCACTGGATGAGTTGTTGTTGTTTCCATTCAGACGATAAGCTGATAAATGAACAAATTACATATTGATCCTCGCCGAGCGGCCTTGAAGTTTTGCTATGCTAGCTGCCTGTTAGCTGGAGGTAGATGATAATAATGTAATGAACAGATTCCTGTATTTCAAGCTTAAACAACAATTTGGATAAAATCATCTTTAACAGATTATTGAAGGTTTTCCCAAAGCTGATTCTGTTATTGAATATTTTTCTGTAAACAAAACACTGTCAAACATCTTTTACTTTTTTTTTCTGTGAAGATTTTGCCTCTTCTTGATTATAGGTGTCATCATTATGTAGAAGTGTATGAAATATACCAGGTTTGCAATAAATCAATAATATTTGTTACACTGCAACACAGATTCATTCATTTTGGGCTAAATTAAGATAATGAATGTTTGTGCCTGAAAATATTGATTCATTTACAAACTGTTAAAATATTAACAAATAGCTGTCAATAAGTATCTCTTAAAATTAAATAATATTGATCAGTCCCTTCAGGATATGATCAATCAAAATTATTGACTTTGTAAGAAAAGATATTTGCGCTTAAATATGTCGCTAAATGTGACATTTTGACATTAAGGCTGAGGCAGCAGAGTAGCAGAAGTAGGACATACTGCCACCTGCAGGTGGGAGGTAGCGTTACATAAACACAATGTTTGTCACTAATGCGGGAAATTTGCAATAAACTCTCAATTATGCATTAGCACCAAAACCTGCAGGGACTGATAGATGTAGCAACATATAGATAAAACTTTGATGTGATGGATAAACTACTATTTAACCAAACCACTGTTTTATTTGTGCGTAGAATAATGTCTAATTGAGGAGTTTTGAGTTTGTACTGAGACATTTGCGCCAGAAAATACTTGGTAAGAGTTTGTTTTTGCAGAGTAATAGTTTTCAAAAATGAAATTTGAAAGGAAAGAATCATAAACTTAAAAAAAAAATCTGTTACCATTTCCTTCCCATTGGGATATTTAGATTATTTCACTTAAAATTTAGGGAAAATGCCTTGTTATAAGTGAAATAATCAGCCAGTGGAACTAATATAAATTATGCATGTAAAACAAACTTGTATATCTTGCTGACAATATACTTTTAATTTAGTTTTATCTTGTTTCAAGTGTACTAAGTACTAGACAAAAATACTTGGTAAGATTTAGTGTTTTTGCAGTGTAAAATGTACTTCAAAGTTTTATTTGATTCCAAAAAGGTCTTGACCTCAGTGTGGTCAATACTGGATTGATTTATGGGCTAAAGCCTAAATTACACGTACATAAAAGTCAACCATAAGTGCTAAGTGGATGTGGTGGAGTGGAATGGGAAAATATATTTGCTCTTGACATTCCCCTGATAATAGTAATAATAATAATAAAGCACATTAAAAGACTCTGCGGTTTTAAACAAGCATTAAAGTAGTTTCTATCCATCAGTTGCTTTTGGACACTGCTCAGTTTTCTGTGACGGAAACTGAAAGTTTAATCCTAACCCCAGAAATGAAAGAGTGAAGTTTTGGTTCTGATTAAAGGAAAGGCTGACTCTGAAACCCAAAAGCCTCTCTGCACTGGAAACAAAAAGTAATAAGAATGTGCTCATGACGCCTCAGTGAGTGCTGAACACTCAGCCTCTTGTTTGCAGACAAGAAAGGAGACAGCAGTCCAGACAATGGTGGAACCATCCCAGCACATTTGAATAATGCATGGAAACTCAGTTTCAGGCTGGAAACCCAACAAATGAGGTTCAGATGGTAAAATCACTGAAAAGTTGCAGCTGGCAGAGCGAGTTAAAATGATTGAAGGTTTGTTTTTTTTTTTATGTGTTTTCATGCAGCTTAAAATGATTCCAAGCTGCAAGCAGCAACATCAGCAGCTTTAACATGGAGACGCGACATAATGGGCTTCGTTCACACTGCAGCCTGAAGTGACCCAATTCCGACTTTTTTTTGTCAAATCGGATTTCTCTGGCGTAGTCGTTCACACTTACAAATATATGCCAGCTTGTTTTAACTAAATGATTCCTTAATATTACCTTTAAAAAGGTATAGTACTGTCAAATTATTTCACTTATAACATGGGAAATGTCTTACTATACGTTACAAAAATCTCCCAGTACTATACTTGTTTAATATTTAATATTAAGAATTTATTGACATAAAACAAAATTTTAACAAAAATTACTTGTAAGTTAGTTTTCCTTATTTCATTATCTTTAATGTAAAGATGTTTACATTAAAGCTAGACCAAAAAAAAGTATTGATTTATTGATTTAAGGGTCTTTTCAGCAGGGGTGTCAATAAGTCTGGAGGGGCTTGTGTTGCAGCTGAGCCCTTTAAAAAAATCTATAAAATCATCAAACTCTCCTGAAATTTAATGTTTTCTTTTCACGAGAAGGATGCAGCTTCTTGTGTTTCAAAATCATCCGTTCATTTATTTTAAAATATATTTCTATATAGAAAAAGAAGTTGATATTGTTCATTTTGGCTTTGGTTTTATTTCTGCATCATTTAATTTGTCATTTTCGCCCACTGATCCTCTCGTATCGTCAAAAGGTTGCTTTAAATGTGTCACTTTGTAGGAATGCTTGTCTCTGACTAAACAAGTATTTAAATGGTTTTAAGTTCTGCTGTCACTTCCTGTTTCCTCACCGCTTGATAAACATCTGCAGATCAACCTGTTATCGCAATGAAGAGACTAAAAAAAAGAATAAAAAACTATTTACAGACACATAATAAAAGCTTTTTTAAATATATCGTGTTCTAGGTCATAAGAAAACAGAATTATTATTGTTTGGGGCATAAAAATTATGAGAAAATATTGAGAAATCATCCAATATTTGTGTTATTTAATATTCAAACTTTCTGAAAATGAGAATTTCTGGATTTCCATTTTTCAGTATATTTTGATTATCATTTATCTTGATAAATTCCACATGATGATGAGATTTTGATTCATTGTTGACACAATAAATGCTAATTAAGGATGTTTTAAAAAAACAACCTAAAACTGTCCATATTGTTTGAATTACTATTTTTTCCACTGGTGTTTGTTGTTGTTGTTGTTGTTGCTTTGGCCATATTGAAATTGATTTTCTTCTACACTGCAATGGAAACACTATTTGCTTCAGAGGAGTCACGTGATCAACATCCGGGCCACTGGCGTAAACCACGAAGAAGACGAAACAGGAAGTGGTAGGAAGATGACGGCAGAGAAGCATTTTTTAATAACTTGATTAAAAAGTGAAACATATGTTTCATTTTAATTGCGTTTCTTTGTTAATGGAAACATTGCAACTGCAAAATTGTGTTTGTTTGTTGTTGTTTTCTTTACATTAGTGGAATATTTATTTGTTTCAGGGATAACTCCTTGAGATAAAAATAAGCAACACCAATACAAATCGCAATAAGTACATTTAAAATATAATACAATACATATATCCACAAATAAGTTGTTGGAACATAATTACTGCAACCATACAGCTATGTAAAAAGTAATAGTTTGTATTCCTACTTTTACCATGAAATCTCGCTCTAACGTTATGAAAAACTGGATAATGGATTTCCATTTTCCATTAAATTAGACATTTTGAGATAAATTACTGACATAAATGAACTTTTTAATGACCAGATGGGTCAAAGTTTATTTTTCTGGCGCCCTCCGGGGCGCTGCAGTCTTCATCCAAAGGTGAAACGCTGAGTTCCTGCTGCCTCTGCTGTCACATTTACCTCCAGTGTCAGAATAAAAGGCTCTTAAAGACGTAATAATGTGTGCAGGAGCCATCTGTCAGCCCAGCGGGGCCGCTGCTGCTGCTGCTGCTGCTGGGGGACGTGTGCCTGTGCGCTGCGGCGTGGCCCTTTAAGGAGCTCCATGTTTTCGCTTCATGATGCGTCAACATAAAAAGCGGATGATGCTGTTATGTAAAACATGCCAAAGTCAGCCGGAGTTTACGGGATCTGCGTTCAGGGCCTCGGCTGCTTTCTAAACTCATCTGCTACAGCTTGACGCGTCACGGGTGGATTTATTGGCATTTTTTCCCCCATTCCTCGCAGCGTGGAGTTTGGAGCGAGTGAAGGAAATTAAACAGCCTGAACATGAGTCGCCCTCGGCTCGGTTTTCCTCCTTCGTTTGCGTGGAGCTCAAACACCTGACGCACCTTCCTCTGGAACCGACCGTGGGTTTATTGTTAAAGGATCAATCCGCTCTTTTCCTGCGTGTTCCGTGGCTGCGAAGCGGTAAGTCAACAACAACAACAACAACAACTCTATCTGTAAAACTGAAAGTGTCGATCAGGACAGGAGCGACGATCGAGCGTCCAGACAGCTGGAATCATAAGGATCGTTATAAATAACGAGAATCCGTCAGTATTTGTCAGTTCGGGTCCAACTTTCGGAGGTTTTCCTCCGCAGGTTTGTCGCCTGGTCGGTGGGCAGAACCTCGGCTGATCCTCCGGATCCTGATCGCTGAAAATGTCTCTCCAGTCCCGCAGCTTCACTCCGAGAGCTTCTGTCTGTCCAAACCAAGAATATTAATGATTTAAATCGACATTTGTTTCGTTTTAATTCGGATCGGACGCAAGTTGAATCATATAAAGAAAACTGTCTTACAAGTAAGATATGGGAGCTTATTGCAAGCCGATAATTCCTTAATATCTAGTCATAGTTTTATTGGCAGATTATTTCACTTATGAGTTTTGTCTTATTTCAAGTGTACTAAGAAATTTACAGTGAAAACTAGACCAAAATACTTGGTAGGATTTTGTGTTTTTGCAGCGTTTTTAATATTTAGTGGTTTATATCCTTGGATCTCGGGCAGTTTTGGTTAATTTGTAAACTATTTCCGTCCTAAATGGCACTTTTCAGCTTCAGATTGTGACTTTGGTTCCTAGTGTGTGCATGTATTTTTAGTTATAAAGAAAAAACAAAAGGTAGATTTTTTTTGTTGTTTTAATTTTGTTTCCCAGTTAAGTATCTCAGCCTGGGGGAAGAAACTGTCTCTGTAACTGCTGGTTTTCACTCTCTAACTCCAACGCAAAGGTAAAGATCTGAACAGTTTGTGTCCAGGATGTGTGTGGTCTGCAGAGATGTTAGCTATTTCTACAAGAAACAAAAGAAAACATGCCATTTGGAAACATTTTGGCTCTATGTATGGCATTTGACTTTCAACACTTAATAAAAAGTCTGTTCATAAAATCTATATTGTTCTAATTTTTAGTTTGTTCTTTTTCTAATCCAAATAAGACCATACAACAGAAGTTTTCTATTGTTATTTTTATTATTGTACACCTATATGCAATGTATTACTCAGCAAAACACAAAACTAAAACTTAAAATGTCTAAAATCTTCTCATTTGTTATGAAAACTAGCAGCTTTTTTGTGATTCATTTGCAAAACTACAGCAGAGTCATAGTGGAAAAGCTGAAATAGATCTCGATTTAGAGTCTGACTCTGAATCTTAACCACAAAACAGCAAAGTTAAAACATGCTGTAAGACTTTGAGTGTCTGTCCTGCTGTTCTTTGGCTTCTAACGTTCCAGTTTCTGTGGGTCAGTCAGCAGACTAGCCTCCACCTTTCTCATGCGGTTAGCTTGAAGTGGTAAAGTTAGCAGAAATGCTAAACTGTACATGTGTTGTTTATTGTGTTTTATGCTTTGTGGCCATATAATTGCTTAGGATTTGAATTGTGTTTTGTTTGGGTTGCAATTCTTGATGGAAACTTTCTGACCAGAAATATTGTTGGAAAGCTAGACACTATTGTTTTTGTTTTTTTGTCTTTATTTGGAGGAGCCAACACTTTCTGAACATCTCAGGTTTCAGGACTGAAAAGCATAGAAACTAAGTTTTGTTAATGATGAATGTTTGGTTAACGTTCTCAAATGTGAACTATCTATATATACTTTTGATCAAACAAGAAGCCAGTGCAGCGATTTAATGGGTGTTTGTGACCCATTAACACTTGTATTAATGGATTAATGGGTTACTAAAGCGCCTCACATCACGATCTCTCCACTTCTGGTTCCGTCTACACATCCAAACAGACTTCTCTACAGAAGGTTGTTGCTGTTAGTTGTGCCTTATATTATCTTGTGACAATATTGTCGGTTCCTATTGCTGAATAACTTTAAAATTGATCCATAAACGGCTCCTTTCATTATTACTTCTGCAAATAATGCGCTGCTGTTTGACGTCACTTTTCTTCTTCTGCGCTTCCGAGTCGCTTTGGTATCGTAAACCAGAAGTTTTATTGTGATTTCATCATTTAGTAGCATGAATGACCACACACACACACACACACACACAAAATCTTATTTCAGTGTATTAATGGTGTACTGATATATTTGCACTTTAAACTAGTCTAAAATATTTGGTAAGATTTTGTATTTTTGCAGTGAAGAGAAGCAGAAGGAAGTAAATATAATAATTTTGACAGCAAAATGAAGCAGAAACCCTTTCTGTCAACATTTGGTTCATTGTGGTGTTAAAGCAAACACTGATCCTGAGTACAAAGATATTTAATGCTTACTGTGGTTTTTGATAACTTAAATTTACTGTGGTTTTTGATAACTTAAATTTTCGATTTAGTGCATGTTCTTCTTGTGACAGAGGGACAAACGTTCAGCAACAAACGACTAAAATTTGTTTCAAATAAAAAAGCTGAAGTTCATTAAGTTAAATTTATCAACAAACTTCCTTTACCTTTAAAAATCCCATCTACATTTTTGACGTCTTTCAGTTTTTCTGTTGCAGTTTTGGCTTTGGCTACCTTCATGTTGAAACTGATTTTTAAAGTGCTTTTATATTTACCAGATCTGCTAGTAATATACCAAAAAGTAAGAATATGAACTCTTTAGTTTAACTTTTAGCTGTCTTTTACTAATCAAGATTTATTCCATAACTTACCGTTAAGTTGTTTTGAGTCTAGTTTCATAGCAGTTTTAAATAAAAAATATTGCAGTACGATAAATTACCCAAGAAATTATTGTGATAAATGATAATATTGCTGTTTTGAGACCATTTTTAAGTAATATATTCATATTGATAATCCAAGTTTGCCCTCTCAATTTCGCACAGAATCTCTACAGTGGAACTGGAAGATATTTTAAATATCCAAAATAAAACACAACAACCAAAAACAATAAATAACTGAAACCATAAGTAAAATGGATTGTGATGTCTGTAAACAAAATTGCCCTTCAAAAAATATTAATCATCAGAAGAAAAAATTACCTAAAATGGTAAAAGTTGACTCAGAAAACCAGCAGCTATTATTTTTAATATATTTGTAAATATTGTCTTGTTATTCTTGCAGAATGTGTCAAAAGTGGTCAGTTTTTAAACCATGACCCCAAGCCCTCATTTAAGGTTTAAAATGTATAAATAAAACACTGGAGTTGACCTTTTCGCTCATAATAATAATGAATCAATCAGTTCCTTGCAGCAGCAGACTGAACACGGCTTGCTAAACAGAGACGCACCGCCCACAGATGAGATAAAGCAGGTTATCAATCCTCACATAATCCCATTATTCCTGATGAACTGCTCTCCTCTGTGGCAACACACACATTCAGACAGAAAAGGAGACACAATGACCTCCCAGCTGTCCCCAGAGGAAGGGACGACACAACGAGATGTCCGGTTTTCAGGAAAAATCTGGGAGACACTCTTTAATTGACCGTTTGCAATTACCGTATTTTCCGGACTATAAGTCGCACCAGATATAAAAGGCATAATAAAGAAGGAAAATCCATATATAAGTCGCTCCGGAGTATAAGTCGCATTTTTGAGAGAAATTTATTTGATAAAATCCAACAGCAAGAACAGACATGTCATCTTGAAAGGCAATAAAAACATAATACAGGCAACAACAGGCTGAATAATTGTACGGTTTGCTAACGTTACATGACACATGAACAACAAACTGAGAACATGCCTGGTATGTTAACATAACATATTAAGAGTTATTCAGATAACTACAGCATAAATAACTTTACCAAACCATCCGTGTCCAAATCACTAAACGCAATGAAATCTTCATCCTCGGTGTCGCTTTTAAACAGCTCGGCTAACTCCGGAGGTAGGAGAACACAGGCCTTGAGCGCCCTCTGGTGGTTTAGTGTGAAAATAACGTGATATGATATAATGATGTGTTAATAATTTTACACATAAGTCGCTCCAGAGTATAAGTTTGTCTTTGAGTGTAACTCACTTGGTTGTTGCGGTATTTACAGAAGCTTGATATAGCCGGGGTTTTTTGTGCTAGGCTACATGACGGTGTGGCGCTGTTTCCATGGTTACTGGCGCGTACCTTCGCCATAATACGACATTTTACATGTTTCTAATAATACTTACTTCTAAAGTATATGAACGTTAATCTTCTTACCTTGTAAATAGTGTTGGCTGCAAATCCGCGATTACACCGATGGATGACAGTCATTCTGATTAACGCGGCTGCGTGCGGCGGCGGCTGGTTTGTGTCCTTGTCACCCTGTGACTATTTTTACTGCCAAATAAACTTAATAAAAGCGATATAAGGCCACCGCATGTGCGGTTTTTCACAGATTTTACAGGAGCGCACAGGTTGCTTTGACCTCCGTCATGGCGGAGTTTCGAAGAGAGTGACGTCACGTGCAAAGGGTCAGTAAAAGAATAATAATAAAAAAACTTACAATATGTGGCCACCTACACACTGGAAACGCTGACAGGTTCAGTTTTTACCTATAAATTTGCTCAAGTAAGAGTAAAAAGTAGCCGTCCAAGAAATTACTTGACTAATAAAGTATTTGATAAAAAGTCTACTTAAGTACTGATCAAATTATCAATCATTTAATATTTAAAAATTACATCATCAGATGGACCGAAATATTAAGTCATGTGTAAATTTTAGTATCTTAAGGATAAAAATGACAATCATTCATAAAAGTAACGAAAAAATAACAAAACCCGGTAAAATAAGTTTTTGTCCAAATCAGTTTCTTTCAATAATAATAATAATAAAACATATGAAACTTTAACAAAACCTGCAGGTGTGTGTCTGTCTGGTGAATTTCTGTTTGTTCTTCATTCAGTGGGTAGAAAATCTAGAAATTTTACTCGAGTAAGAGTAGAAATACTTCATAATAAAATTACTAAAGTAGAAGCAAAAAGTACAACAAAGCAAAAATATATTTGTTCAAAAATGTTGCTCAAGTAAATATAACTAGGTTATAAAACAATAGCTACTTCCTCCCAGTCAGAAAAGGGAGTTTAAATATCCCCAACAGAAACTAACAACTCATCATGACTGTTGTTGTTATTCTTACTGTCTGGTTATTTTTTAATAACAATTTGTTTTATCAGGATGTTGACGCAGCAGCTCCAGTTTAACTCACCAGGCTGGATTTGCATGTCTCTTTGTGTCTGTGACGCTCATAGAGCCAAATACATTCATTTTTAATAAAAGAGCGAGTAACTCTTAGAGGCTACACTTCATAATTTAGCAACCTATAATTTAACAAAGTGGTTGTTGATGACTGGAGTTCTGAGTTACCTGCTAGTCATTTCAGATTCACTCTCAAAGGCTGCAGGTGTTTGATACACATGGAGACAGTTCATATTTTAACTGATTTTTGTTTTTTAAATCTTCCAAAACGTTTTTTTCCTCCTTATTTTGATTTCTTTTAAAGTGAAATTTGCTAAAACTAAGCCTGCATTCACACCAGCCCCGTTTATTCCACTTTAATCAAAATCTAGTTTGTTTGCCTAGAAAAACCGAACTAGAATTTGGTTCGTTTGCTGAAGAAACCAAACTCTGGTCTACCTACAGACCTTGTCACTGTTCGGTTTAAGTGAACGGCTCCAAAAGCAGGAAGTGAACTACAGCGCAGGGCATTCTGGGTAAATACAGCCAAAACAAACATGATAATCTAGCGCTAGCAGGAGAAATGACTCGTGATCTTTTATCAAAGATAAAACAAATATTCTACAACCGCTAAAATCTGACGCTACTCATTTTTTGGCGACGTTTTGTGAAGCAGAAAGTTGCGTTCATGTCTTCTTCAGAGGTTCTTGTGTCGTTGGTGTGGCGCCCCCACAGGCGAGGAGGGGAACATATTTTTCAATTGTTTGGTTTGCTTTATTCAGTGTGGCGTGAAAATGTAAAGACTAAAACATCCAAACAAACATTTCACTTTCAGCTTTTGTGATACCGGAGAAAGTTTTCCCAACATTTGGTCGGATTGGGAGGCGGGCAGCGTGGCTCGGGGCAGGAAAAGCTGCAGGTCTGGTTCGTGGAATCACAGGAGAGGGAGAGAGGAAGGGCTTGTTCTGCAGGAGAGACAAGGAGACCCACAGACTGGCGTCAGCTGTCCGCCGCTCCACAGCTGCAGCAGCATTCAGAGCCGGGCTCTTTCTCACTTCACACACACACACACACACACACACACACACACTGGGGCTCTTCATATTTGCTGCAAAAGAGAGAGTGTGTGTTTTATGTGTTGGCTGTGACTGAATTGAACAGAAGCTTTCAGTGTGACAGAGAAACATCCTTCACCAGGTGTCCTCCAGTTCAGCAGCAGCTAAATCTTTTCCTCCGCTGTGTTGCTGTTCCTCACAAATCTTTCCTGTTTTTCTGGTTCGCGCTCTGAAGTAGTGAAGGAAAAACAGGAGGCTGGATGTGGAAAAGAAAATCTCTCCTAGATTTTTCTGAATTCAGATGTTTTCAGACATCATCTGTAGATGCTTTTCTCCTTTTATATCTTCTGCTGTTGTTATTCAGGCTGTCTGGCATCAGTAAGCAGATAATTAGACCTCCTGTCTCAAGTGTTGACCATCATGTCACGATGTGTTGCAGCCATTGTAGAAAAAACGGAGAAATAAGGAGTGAATTTCAACCAAAAACTTCTGAAATGTTTAGATTAATGTCAGATTTCTTTCTTTCTTTTTTTTTGAAAAATAAAAAGAAGAAAATTATAGAGTAAAAAAAAAAACTTTTCTAACTCAGAAATTTCTTAGTTTTTTTTTTTTTAGAACATTTCTTATTTCTCACAAATGAAACTTTTCAAATTCAAGAATTATCTAAAATTTCTGAGATTAATCTCAGAATTTGAGTTTCTTCCTAGAAGATGTTGAACTTTTCAGACTTTCAAATTTCCATGTTTTCCTTATTTTTTTTTTTAGCAAACTTGCAACTTTTCAAATTCAAATATTTTTATGTTTATAGCTAGAGAAATTTTGAATTTTTCTGATTTTTTGGTAGCAAATGTTGAACTTTTCAGACTCAGAAATTTCCTGTTTCTTTTTTTTCTTTTTCTACAAAATTTTAGTTTTTGTATAGCAAATTTGCGACTTAAAACTCATAAATTTCCACATTTTTCTTCTAGAAAATGTATTAAATTAATCTCAAAATTTATGTTGTTTTTCTAGCAAAAGTTCAATTGTTCAAACTATATTAACATTTTATTAATTTATTAAGCTATTTATAATTTTTTGTTCCCTTTTAATAAATTTTCTAGAACATTCCTGAGATTTTTGCAGTTAATTTACTCCTCCTTTTTTTCTTTTCCCCTAATATATGCCGTCATATTGGCATGTGTTGATTCAAAATTGGTGCAGTAAATGTGACTTGATTCTTTTTTAAATGCTACTTGTCATTTAAACAAACACAATATAATTGTCCTTCAAACAGTATATTATACAGGAGCAAACTGTGTGAAGTCCGATAGAGACGTGTTTACACCTGAACATCCATACAGGTAATTACACCAGAAATGAACAGATAGAGGTGGATGTCGGATTGAAAATTGTGACGTTTCTCAGCCAAAATGTGCTGCAACAAACCATCTTTTAAAAGAACAAACCAGCTGCTGAAATCACTCAACTTCACTTCAGATTTAGTTAACGTTGTAGCAGATACGCCTCTGATGACGTCACTTTACACAGAAAAATATAAATAAAATTAAGTTCCTAATGTTTCTGAATTTAGAAACTATGTAGAAATATTATCTGATTATTTAAGTTGTCAGTTTATTTATGAGTGCAACTCCAAAGGAAAGAGAACCATTTGTTCAAAATGTAATAGACACCGTAAATCCACATTTCCTAATGACTTGATTTTAATACCTGCAGTTTTCATTTGAGTTGTCTCCTTTAAATTTTATTCATTTAGATATTAACATTATCTAAATCATAAAATGTATACATGTTCAGCGTTTTGATGCTGAAAATTAGCAGCGATGCTAAGCAAGGTTAGCTAAAATGTAATCAGTAGCTGTGGGCTATCACTAGCATGTTGCGTAACATTGACTTACTCCATTCAGGAAGGTAAGCCTAGCTATCATTTCAAATATTAGCTGAAATGCTTATTTTAGATACAGAACTAATGCTAGCACGCTAACATAACATGCTAGCTGTTGTGTCAAAAACTAGCATGTTGACACTACCAGTAGGATGTGGGTTTCCACTAGCATGCTGATGTACATTGACTTACTCCATTCAACATGCTAAATGTTGCTAATATACAAAAATTAACTAAAATGCTTATTTTAGCTGTAAGACTAAGGTTACCATGATGGCCAACATACGCATGTTGAGCGACTAGCATGTTGACACTACCAGTAGGATGTGGGTTATCACAAGCATGTTGACTTACTCCATTCGGTATCCTAAATGTTTCTAATATATAAAAAAATTACCTAAATTATTTTAGCTCTAAGGCTAATGTTAGCATGAGGGCTATCATGTTGTGCGACTAGCATGTTTTCTCCTATGCTTTGCAAGCCCCAATTAAAATGGATTGAATTAATTTTATTAGGTCGGCAGCACAAAGTTAATGGAGTGTCTAAATAATCTCGTAAACATTTATGTAGCTGATATTTCTTCACAAATCTCATTTAGCATCTTTCAAATACTCAAACTGGGGCTCATCGTTAAGCCATGGCTCTTTTCTCTTTGGCTGCTGTGGTTCATAGAAACTCAAAGCATTTAAATCTGCGTTTATCATTACCTAACTTGAAGTACTTTGGAGCGCCTTTGGGATACTTTTATAAACAGTCTCATTTCCTCAATCCGATGCTTGAATGTTTAATTGGTGTAATAAAACATATAGTCCCTTTCCAAATATGAAAGCACTCATAATGTTTTGTTGTTTTTTTGGCTTTATGATTCCATGTTTTCCCTCTACTTAAGAAAAAAGCACAAAGGGTGATGATCCAGTTTTTCTAAGCTGCAGGGGCTGAGTCGCTGGGTAATGATATCTCATCACACTGGTCACTTGAGACGTATGTGAAGACGCAGGTTCACTGCAGCTTCATGACATGCAGCTGAAGGCGATAAAGACTCGCGCAGCGACTTCCTGGGATTAAGTTGTTTACTGCTGAATGATTCATCAACCTAAAAACACGCTGCTTTTATGACTTAAAATGAGTTCATGGCCTTTTGTTAAAACCCCCCTGGCTTCTGTCTGAAGATTAGTTTTATACTGCAGCAAGCAGAACAGCCACAGAATAAAAACTGTTTGATTTTTAAATCCCCAAAGTCTTAATGATGCTGCTCGGTTTGTTTTAATCAAACTCTAGTTCGTCTTCCTAGGTTCATTTGGGGAGGTGTGAATGTGAAATTAAACTCTGGTCCGCCTAAAAAGCTCGGTTAAGACCCCTCCAAAACCAGGAAGTGGACTGCAGTGCAGGGCATTCTGGGTAAAAACAACCAAAACAAACGTGCCAGTCTATCGCTAGCAAGAGAAATGGCTCATGGTCTTTTACCAAAGACAAAAGAGAAAACCTAGAAATCCTAAAATCTGATGTTTACATTTTGTGAAGAAGGAAGTTGCGTTCAATGTCTTCATCTGGGGTTTTTGGGTCATTTCCTTAAGTGGTTCTTAGTGCAGTGCCACCACAGGTGAGGAGGGGAAACATCATATTAGTGTCATTGTAGATAGAAATAAAATAAGTAAATTTCCTCCAAAAATCTCAGAAAATTTTTAGAGAAAAAAAAAAAAAAGGACATTTCTGAGTTTGAAAAGTCAAAATTTTGATAGAAAATGAATTTTTTTTATGTTTTTCTAGAAAATTTCTGAGTTTTTTGTGGCAATTTATTCTTCCTTTTATTTTCTTCTATCTATGACGGTCATAGAAACCGTGGTAAAAATTAAATTCCTTCAGTCATTCTTAATGCAGCGCCACCACAGGCCAGGAGGGAAACAGGTTTATAAATGTACGATCAAGTATTGGGACTATTGAACATGTAGAAAAAAATTTTTTTAATTTCTGCCAAAAAAACTCTCAGAAATTCTCTAGAAAAAACAAGAACATTTCTTAGTTCGAGAAGTCAATATTTTACTCAAAAGTACAAGGAGGAGAACAAGTTTTTCATTTAAAATCTGATAAAAGTTACCAAAAAATGCTTTATTATTTTCTAATAAAGCATTGACACCTCACATTTAAAACTGTCTATTCAGCTAAAAAAGTCCAAAATATGCATTTATTTACTAATCTTTTTATTCTTTCCCTGGTTTTGATCTGTCGAGACCCGAAGTTGTTTGGACTGAAGGAACCGAAGCTCTGACTTCTCAGGCAGCGACGAGCCGAGAGGAAGATCAATAAAATAACCCGCCGTTATTTCTCTCTGCCTGATGTTATCTCTCCACCTCCGAAATGAAAAATTCATCATCGTCAGTAAACATCTCCTCACATCAGAGTTTCTGGGGGAAAGGACTTGTCAGATACAAACAGAATATAAATGTAGGACATTTTGGAGATATCTGATGTCAGTTTTTACGAAACGCAGTGAGCAAATTCATCTGTGTTTTCTTTTAGGTGAAGAGTTTGTGTGGAGTTTAGCTCATAATCAGAGGAAATTCACCTGAACATGAGTCAGAGCCTTGAAAATAAATAGACAGCGCTCAAAAGGAAAATGTTATTTCCAGAAATAAAGGTCAGATCTGGGATCAGTTTTTCTTTTTTTGCTTTTTTTATTTCAGAGTCTTTCCTTTGAAATAAGAGCTGCTAGAAAACTATCTGGTCTCTTTAATGGGAACGTTGGAAACCAGTAAAGTTTTGTAGGCGTTTCCACATTTCCAGCCCTTTGCAGCATTTTGTGATCTATTTATACATCTGTTCTTCTATCACTCCTCTTTTTATCCATTTTCTTTTAAATTGTCTATCCATCAATCCATTGAAAATGTCAAACTCTACAACGTTTTGCAGCTTTCTAAATTTTTTTACAGCTTTTTCTAAAGTCTGTTTTCTGTTGATCTTTCTGATCCTGAGCAGATCGTTCGCATCATTATTGTGAGCTTCAGCCAGCAGGAAGATCAGCTTCTTGTAGCATCTTGTTGTTTTCTAAAACTTTCTGCAGCTTTCAACAGCTTTCTGCATTTTTCAACAGCTTCCTGTAGCTTTTAAGAAGCTTTCAATAGATTCCTGAGGCTTTTTACAACTTTATGCAGCTTTCTACAGATTCCAGTTGCTTTCTGCAGCTTCCTGCAGCTTTCCACAACTTTCTGCAACGTTCTACATGTTTTACAGCTTCTTGTTGCTTTCTATAGCTTCTTGTAGCTTTGTGCAGTTTTCTACAGCTGGTTGTTGTTTTCTGCAGCTTTCTACATCTTTTTACAGCTTCATGTAGCTTCATGCTGCTTCCTGCAGCTTTCTACAACGTTCTACAGATTTCTGCAGCTTCCGGTAGCTTTTTATAAGCTTCCTGCAGATTTCTACAGCTATCTGCAGCTTCATGTAGTTTTCAACAGCTTCCTGTAGCTTCTTAGCAGTTTTAAACAAATTCTTGCAGCTTTCTACAACTTTCTGCAGCTTTCTACAGCTTCCTGTTGCTTTTGCAGCTTCCCGCAGCTTTCCACAGCTTTTTGCGTCTTTTTGCAGCTTTCTGCAGCTTCCTTTAGCTTTCTACAACTTTTTGCAACTTTCTACATTTTTACAGCTTCCTGTTGCTTTCTGCAGCTTTCTATGGATTTCTGATGCTTTCTGCAGCTTTCTATGGCTTCCTGTTGCTTTCTACAGATTCCTGTAGCTTTATGCAGCTTCATACAGCTTCCTGTAGCTTCATGCAGTTTTCTGCAGCTTTCCACAGCTTGCTGTTGTTTTCTGCAGCTTTCCACAGCTTGCTGTTGTTTTCTGCAGTTTTCTACATCTTTTTACAGCTTTCTGTAGCTTCATGCCGCTTCCTGCAGCTTTCTACAACTTTCTACAGATTTCTGCAGCTTCTGGTAGCTTTTTTTAAGCTTCCTGCAGATTTGTGTATAGTTGTGCAGTTTTCTACAGGTTTCTGCAGCTTCCAGTAGCGTGTGGCCTTGTGTTTGCTGCAGCACAGGTCAGCCCTCGGCTGCCTGTCCTTTCCTCTTGCTCCCCCAGCATTCACGCCTCATTAACTCAACACACTCGGCTCCTTTACTGCTGTTAATTACACATCGTAAAGCTTATATTGATAAGGGCAATCAGCGTTTACACCAATTAAGCTAAATTCTGACGGCACGCCAACATGGCGCCACTGACTACATCAATGTGTTTTAAACGGAAAAAAAAGACCTTTAAGTGGTGAAACTATTTAAACAGCTTGAGTGAGTCAATAAGCTGAGAGTTTTATCAACGCTATGTTGCACATTAGCACTGGGTTTTATATGTTTTGTGGAAAAATATCAGAAAATAAAAGACTAATTGCTCATAATTGGACTAAATGCGTCATTAGGAGCAGAGGATGCAGTAAATGAGCCTAATCCAAAGGGACACATCTCTCCATGTTCTGCTGTCAGTGACATGAGATTATTAGTGATTGTCTACATATATTTATATCACTAGTAGTGACATAGACAGAGATGAGGTTGTTGGCAGGAATGGAGGAAACACAAAGCTGCTAATTAGTAATGCTCGTTAGGAGCAAATAAACAGCTGCTAATTAACCTGAGAAGCTTCAGGAGCAGCACCTATAATCAGCCAAAAGCAGCTGCACAAGCAGCGCAGTTGGAACTTTACAAGCTCCTTATTTCCTAAGTTTAGGCAGAAAAACGTTCATTGAAGAGCTCCTTTTGTTGCCTCGTGTGTGCAGAGTTTGCACTTTCTGCATTGCTAAGTCTGTTTTTGCAACATCTGTTGTTCCTCCACCTAAAGTGAGGGAAATGGCAGGATGCTGCTAGTGCCAGGCCTGGGTGTGGATGTCTTCCTGCTGTTAACAAAATGTCGTTTTTGACAAATTGAATGCAAAATCCGCACTCAAATAAAAGTGTTTTCTTTAAGTTTTCAACTGTTTTTCGTCCCTGAAATTGACAAGCTGCTAAAGAAGACAGAAACTAGTTCAACGCATCTTAGTTTTCAGCTTTTTTATTTTTATCTTTCAGAAATATAAGCTATAGTATAACTAAGATGTTAGGTTCGCTAACTTGTGTATTGTAAATTCAGTGTTTGTCTTACTTTCAAATAGTTAAAATAATATGGCCCTTAAACACCACTCTGCAGGTTAAAATCTATATCCACAATAACACAGATAAAATGTATGCTAATGATGCTAATGATAGCAGCAATGATGAAGCAAATGGTGTTGACTTGTTGGTATGGAGGGACCCAAATAAAAATCTGCTTTGGGTCCAGAAAATCCTTGGGCCGGGAACTACATTTCTGCTGTTTTACGTGTTTTGGTTTGTTTTTTTCATATATTTTATTGTTGCTTTAGGGTCAAACAGAAACATTTTCCTTTACAAATGTGCGCAAATCTTTGTTTATATTCTGCAAATGTAGAAAAAAATAAATTTTGCATTTAGCGTTTCAGCTAAATAAGAAATGAAATGAAAGTACATGTGAATAAAGTTGTTCAAATCATTAGCAATGTTGCAGCTGTAGGTCGGCCATTCCCTGCAAGTGACAATAAGATGTCTGAGCATCGGTGTGCTCCAGTATTAAGAGTAAATTGAGACTTTAGTGTTGATAAAATAAGCTATATCACAATCCCATGTGCTCTAAATCAGTGTGGTGTAATGTAGCTCTGTATTTTGTTTGTGCAGCCAGAGGCCACTGCCGTATTTCTTTCTTTGTTTTTGATATATTGTCTTTTCTTTTTTGTGCATTTCCTCTGTTATTTTGGAGATTGCCACATTTCATCAGTAGCTACCAACTGTTCGGTACACAAATGTTCTGATTGTTGAACAAAAGTAAGAAACAAGACAGCTTTGTTCAATCTGTCTCAACTAAAAATAAAATATACTGCACATTAAGAACCCCAGTTATTGTGTCCTGTGAGGCTAAGTATTTCCCGGGCTACACAGCCATCAGAGAAGACTTAGCATTTTATTCAGGTGCACCAACAAAACACTTATACTTGGGAAACTGTAGTCAGCAATTCCCCAAATTTATAAAAAGTTTGTTTTTCGAACTTTTTATAAACTGTTCAAAAAACTAAAACATGAAAAAAGTGTTTTCTTCCTGCTACTTCCTGTTGTCTTCTTTTGCGTTTTCGCCAGTAGTAACATCTGGCTGTTGATCACGTGACTCCTATGACGTTGAAAGCGTTTCGAAATAAAACTTCAATAGAAGCTCAAAAAACTTTTGAGTTTTTGTGCCTCAATTTAACAAATTTATTTTCGTAATTTCCATTTTTGCAATGGAAACGCAGCTATCGACTTGGTTTCTCATGTGATCACTTCCTAGCGGAAAGTTTGCTGACTGCTGGCTTAAAATAGACCCATTCCAGCAGATCAGCAAAATCACCCGCTGAAAATGTGCTGCTCAGAGTGAAATCCGGGGGTGACGGCTCGGTCCAGAGGGACCAGTACGCGGGGTTCGGAGGGATGTCCCGGCGCACGCATGTGAACGCAGACAGCGCATGAATATTATCTCCAGCATTCCGCTTCGGAAGTAGGTCACCGCTCCGCCGATCCGTGCACCATGTCTGCAGCTGCTGCGGGCTGCTCGCTCCGTGGATCGCCGTCCGCCTCGCTCCGGGTCCGAGCCGAGGTTCGGAACTAAAGACGGGCTGGGTCACCCGGCGGGACGCAGGAGGTAATCGGCTTGAATTCGGTCCCAGATGGAGATGATCGCGGTCTGCAGCAACAACTCTGCTGTAATCCGAGCTGCTGCTGCTGGTTCCGCTAGTACCGAGCGGTTCACTCCCTCAAGTCCGTCGGAACCGAGATGTTTCGGGTGTTTTACCCCCTTTCTGCTTTTCCGATACTTCTCATGTGACATCCTGCATGCTGTCAGATTGACAACCACACGCTCTTCCGAGGCGAGTCTCTTTATTTCTTTATGCTCTCAGGCTTTTGCTTTAAACGTTTTGCTCGGTGTGATTCGGATTCCTGCGTGGATGTGGGTGTGTTTGTGAGGATGGCGGTTGGTGTTGCTGAACTGCTGATCCGCTCCAGAAAAGTGGAGACATCGGCCGGATTCCTGCAGGAGAGCTCCAGCCTGGGGGCTTCCTGCTCTACCCCATGTCCATCCTCTTCCTCCTGAAGATGAAGCTGCAGCCAGTTTAATACGCCATCAACAGGAGAGAGAAAATCACCCAAAGAAGAGCTCAATCATGAGCATTAGGGGTTGCAATTTGCTTTCCAGCCCTAATAAGAGGATGCATTTGTTACAAATGATTAAAATGTGAGGCTAAATTTTAAAAAATGCATGTAAATATCATTTTTTAAATAACTGAAGCTTTGTTCTGACTCTGCTGACAAATGTGTATTAGGATCATTAGATGGGAAAAGAAAGGAGGAGTAAATTTCTGCCAAAGAAATTCAGAAATTTTGAGATTAACCTCAAAAAATAATTCTGGAAAAATCAAAGAATTTTCTCAGCTTGAAAAAGAGGAAAATTTGCAAGAAAACGTTCAGACATTTTTAGGTTAATCTCAGAAATTTTCTAGAAAGACAAAGATTTCTGAGTTTGAAAAGTTGAAAGATTTCTAGAAAAAAAACTTGAAACATTGAATTGAAGAACGGAGGAATTTGAGAATCCAAAAAACCTGTAAAATTTCAGAAGTGAAATTTCTTCAACTATTCAAACTGAAAAAAATCCCAAGTTTTTCTTTCTGGAAAATTTCAGATTTTTTTTTCTAGTTAAATTTTGAGTTTTCAAACTCAAAAATATACTTTCTTTTTTAATATTAATTTCTTAGATTAATATAAACATTTTGAGCCTTTCTAGCAAATTTCCCAATTTCTAAATTTCAAGTTTTTTTGTTTTTTTAAAGAAAATTTCAGAGATGACATTTACTCCTCCTTTTAATTTCTTTCTATTTACAATTGGCCCAATATGCTGGTGTGTGATCGTTCCTGTTTCTGTTCAGCTGCAATATTAATAAGTTGAATTAAATTAGATTCCTTAAACAAATATGCATCAATAAAACAGAACTTCACTAGAAATTTTTTAGAAGTTCTGAAATCTGGATGTAATGATGGACCTGAATATTCAGAGCCACATAAAGACAGTTACAAAGTCAGTCTTCTCTCACCTGAAGAACTTTTCCAGGGTTAATAAAGTTAAATCTTTAATGAACACTGAAAAACATTTTAAATATACTAAACAAATAAACAAAACAATAACAACAAATAAAATTAATTATCAAGTCTCCGGTTTTTGGTAGAAAGAGAAGGGAAAGAGAAAAACGATAAATCATGAAAATGGAAATTCTTGAGCTCGTTTAATTTACCATGCAATTAATTGACTTCTTGCTAATTTTGACAGGCTAATTAATTAACCACACCACTAATGGTTAATGTTATGAAGTGTGGTTGAGTGCAAAAAGCTGCAGGTTTTACTGTTGTGCAATATATTTTCTTTTATACGAATAAAACAAAAGCAAATATCCCAACATGTGAATTTGTAGAAATTAAACATCTGTAGTTGCTGTTTCTGGTTAGTTTCTCCCTGAGCTCCTGTCCTTCAGCTGCACGCTTGTCCTATTCAAATGGAGCAACTTGATTTGATATCCGCAGACAGAAACTCAATGCGAGGCTCCTTCTGTGTGCTTATTATGTGGAAATTAAATTTCGCCCTCATAGATTGTGTTTCATGGTTCACCGAGTTATTCGGCAGTGAGGGCTGAAGACGGGCCAGTGAGATTGTTTGGAAATGTCCACCACAGGCAGTTAAAACGGGTTTGCGTTTGTTTACATGCGTTCCTCTGCGTGATCGGGAATAATGTTTATTGAAACAGGCCGCTGCTTTCAAGCGTCTTGAGAAAGTCTGAGCGTTTTCCACTGTGATGGAGGGAAAATCTCTGCTGTCTGTTCTGTAATCTTAAAAACACTCAGGGCAAAGTCTACGCTCATTTTTGGTTTTCAAACCCTTCATTTAGTGTCGCCTGACTGCAAGCTGTCATCATAAAAATACAGCAATTTGCTGCTCAGTCAGTCGGTAAATGAAGTGGCATGACACTTGAATCCGCTCGTCGGCTGTAAGATGCGTTTTTATGCGTCACAGCAACAGGTTTTCAGCAACAACCTGACATTATCCATTTTTATGGGCCGTGCTTGGCTGCAAATACGGAAAGGCTTAAGTGCTGAAGGTAAAAAGTGATAAAGCAGAAAAAGTCAACAATGGCAACAGAAACTTATGCAAAATTAACTTTTTGCACGTTTTTGTATTTCCGTTTGGGTCTCAGCTGCTTCTAAAAAGAGTCCAAATGCTTAAAAGAAACATCTTAATCATTTTTCAGCAATAAATTAATGCTGAATTTGTGACATTTGTCACAAATTCAGACATTTGTGATGTCTGGAAAATGAGCTGTATCAAAAATCTCCAAATTGCTAAGTCACATTCCACGGGCCTTGCACTGTTACCTCTCAACCCCAGCCGAGCCCAACCCCGTTACCTAGCAACCCCAGCCGAGCCCGACCCCGTTACCTAGCAACCCAAGTAGAGCTCCAACAAGTTTGGTCAGCTGGTTTTACCGCTGCATGCACTTTTCAGATATGTACGTTTTCATGTGCAAAGCAGCCTATTTGGATTTAAAGTGACAAGAGACCCTAAAATATCTCAAGCTGAAAGAGATCAGATTAATGAAAGAGGATTACGGCCACTGGAAAAAAAATAAAAACATTTTCTTAGAATTCTTTCTAAGAGTTTTGACTTTTTCCATAATTCTGACTTTTTCTTCTAAGAATAATTTTTTGTCAGAATTCTGACTTTGAGGATTCAGACTTTTTTAATAATTATCTTTTTTTCTGACTTCTTTTTCTCTAAGAAAAAAATCCAAATTCTTTTTACCAGTGGCAGTGATCAACTTCCGTACAACTATAGGCATAATGAAGTACCGTTAGCTTTGAGAACTGAAGTTCTGTTTCTCCCATAGACCGATCAGAACCTGTTCAAGGAACCACAACAGATCACCTTTAAGGTTTCTCCATCTTGAATCAAAGCATTGTTGTGAAATCTCTGTGCTTTCCCAACTAAAGAGCCTCTTCGTATTAACTGACTTCTTGGAGGTCAAGCAGGATAATTGTGTTGCTCCGCGGCAGGAAGAGCGACCCGTCTGCTCCTGCTGCTGCCACACATAAAGGTCAGCAGCAGCCGAAACATCAGGAGCTGCGAAGGCCTTCGGGTCGGCGCGTTGGGTTCCTTTGTGATCTCAGATAGATGAGTGAATTGCATCAAGAGCTTGGTGGAGCGCTTTCTCCTCTGGAGTTGCCAGAGACGGTTTGATGTGCGCCACAGCAGCTTGTTGACATGGAAACCGAGGAGGCCGCTGCGCCGACGAGCGTTTCTGCCACCAGTTTTTGTAGAAATGAGCTTCTGGCTTGTTTTTGCTTCCAATGGTGCAGATTTGCTGCTCAAGTTCCAACATGGCAGAGAATCGTCTAAAAATCTGCTGAATTTGAGATAAATGATCCACAAATCTGTGATGAAGAGAATCTGATTAAATATGTTCATGTGTGAATATTAAACCTGAACACTGAGAGGCTGAATGTTTTTAATTTGAACTGCAGGAACATCAGGATGATTCAGATTATCGATCATTTCATTTTCTGGAAAAATCTGTTTTCTGCAGATGATTAAAGATAGAAAAAAAAACATGAAACTATTTGTTTTTCCAGATTTTATCTCCAATCCCACTTTCTGAAACATCCATCCATCCTTCTCTTTTTCTCATTTGTTCATCCATCATCCCTTTGTCCTCTTATATTTTCCTCTGTCCTTTTTTAGTCCATCTATCATCCATCTTCTATTTTCCCATCCTCTTTTTTCTCCTGCACATCTTTTTAATCCGTCTTCTTGTTTTCCATCCGTCCTTCCGTCCATCACCCATTTGTCCTCTTTTGTGTAATCATTTATCCATCCATTTATTTGTCCATTATCCCTCCGTCCTCTTTTAAATCCATCCATCATCTGATTTGTCCTATTTTTTAATCTGACATCCATCCATTCTCTTTTTTCATTTATCCATCCATCCATTTGTCCTCTTTTTTAATCCATCCATCCAATATGAAGTGTAAAACTAAAATCTGTCTTCAGATTTTCCCACCTGAGCGGTGAATCTCTGTAGCTCCTCCACAGTTAACCTCGCTGCTTTTTCCTCTATTAATCTCTAAAAAAAATCCTCTGGGGTTTTCTCATAATCGCTGCATTTAAGACTAAATCACACACAACTGACTCCTGGAAGAAGCTAGTTATACTAAATTTTCTATTTTACATATTTTAATAATTCTGATGATATTTTGGTAATTTAATGTTCTACTCTACCTGGAAAAGCTCACTGCATGTGACTGATTGCTCTCGGTTAAACGTGTGCTGTGTCTCTCCACAGATTAATGCCGACCTGAAGCCATCTGCTGCACAACCTGTGGATGACGAGATTTCTGCTCACTGATGCCGAGATGGTGAAAACGCAACAGAGCCAGCCGCTGCAGCGCGGGAAACTGCAGAAGAAGAATGCTTGCAAGAAGAAAGGGGAACTCAAACAGAAGGGAAATGTGGGAAAGAACGAGATTATTAGAAAACGAAAGAAGGACCTAAGAGGTTTTTATCACGGGAAGACGACTGGAGGATTCGGTAAAGGAGATTCCTTCTCCTGTTGCGTTCTGCTGACCCGTCTGGATGAGAAACGAGTCATCAACAAAGAAAAGAATGCAAAATATAATCTGCAAAAGAGCGTCAAAGTCAAAAAGAAAGAGTTCTCTGTTTCAAGATTGACCAAATCTGGACTTATGTCAACTTCCACCGCCAATGAACAAACTCCAGAACCAAAAACCAACCAAGAGGACGCCTTACTCATGCTCGCTTCCCCGGTTGTCGAGCCTCGCAGGCGGAGAATGGCGTCCCTGAACGCCGAGGCCGTCAACAGTTTGCTGCTCTACAGAGACGGCGCGATGATGGCCAACCTCACAAAGAAATCACAGCCTTCAGGCGAAGACGCAGACGGGGATCCAAAAGCCAAAAATGTTTCTGCAGGAGGGAAAAGAGCCAAAAAACAGAAGGATCAAGCGGAGAGCATTGACTGGTTGAGATTGCTAGCACCGACGCCGCGACGTCAGGCAGGCCTCACTGCCGCCACGCTGCTCAAACTCACCGGTTCCCAGTACAAAACCAAACGGCAGAAGAAGACAGAGTCCAATCAGGACGGCTCAAACGTTGACCCTGTCTGTGGAGGACCAACGCAGACCAAAACGAGAAGACCACACGCCAAATCAGACGAGCCGCTGAAGCACAGAAAACCGGACGCAGAGTTCCCGGCTCAGTCCAAAACGAGCTGCTGCTGTGGTCTGTGTCAGCCGGGCGCCACAGTGGGACACGGCTTCCAGCGCGGCTCATCGCTGGGATTCCCCTTAAAAACAATCAAAGAGGAGCAGATGGAGGCAGAAGTCACTTCCTGCTTTTGCTGCTCCCAAGAGAGATGCGTGGAGTACTGTCACAGACTGGCCCTCTTCCTGGAGGACAAGACCTTTAAGGAGCCGGAGGACGGCTCAATGTCCGACGTGTTCCACCACCACCACCACCACCATCACCATCATCACCACCACCACCACCACCTCCAGTCGCCCCATTCTGTCGCCCACCCCGCCGCCATTACCATCAGCCCGCACACGTACACTTGCTTCCCGGGCTACTATGTCCACTTCACCCATCCGGACGGCCCGCCGTCGCCGATGCCACCCGTGGCTTTGTGCCCGAGGAGCAGCAAGAGGCCGAAGCTGCTCCCCAGCTCCGGTCCACAACCCTCAGGGATCAGACACCCAGTTTACTGCTGCACTTCAGTGGAGGCGTGCTACGGAGAGCCCTGCAGAATCAACGGCTACTCCTATCCCAGTGTGATTCCTGCCATCACCAGAGGGGGGTGCCCTTACACCCTCAAAGACTGCGCCAAATGCAACCAGGGTATCAAAAGAGGTAGGCAGACGTCAGAATGCCAATAATCCGTTATCAAAATCCATAACATTTTATTTGTACAGCACATTTCAGCAACAAGGCACTTCAAGGTGTTTTACATCATAAAAACACAAAAATACAAAGTCATAGAAACAGTTAAAAATTGAAACATTACATTTTGCCGTTTCATTGATTATGTTTCAAAAGCAACTCTGAACAGGCAGGTTTTTAGTCTGGATTTAAAGGAACTCAATGTTTTGCAGTTTTCTGGAAGTCCAGATTTGTGGTGCATAGAAGCTGAATGTTCCTTCTCCATGTTTGGTTCTGGTTCTGGGGATGCAGACCAGAACCAGAAGACCTGAGGGGTCTGGAAAGTTGCTATGACAACAGCAGATCTTTAAGACTTTCAGTGATTTATAAACTAACAAAAGTATTTTAAAGTCTATTCTCTGAGCTCCAGGGAGCCAGAGTATGGACTGGGGTGATGTGCTCTGTCTTCCTGGGTTTAGTCAGAACACCAGCAGCAGCGTTCTGGATCAGCTGCAGCTGCCTGACTTTTTAGGCAGACCTGTGAAGACGCTGTTGCAGAAATCAAAGCACTGAAGATAAACTCCTGGATGAGTTTCTCTAGACCTTGTTGAGACATTAATCCTCTAATCCTGGAGATGTTCTTCAGGTGATAGAAGGCCGACTTTGCAACCGTCTTTATGTGGCTCTGCAGGTTCAGTTCAGAGTCCATCACTACTCCCAGGTTTCGGACCTGATCGCTAGTTTTTAGTTGTAATAACTGAAGCTGTGCATTGACTCTAGATCGCTCCTCTTTAGGTCCAAAGATAATAACTTCAGTTTTGTTTCTGTTCAGCTGGAGAAAGTTTTGGCACATCCACACATTTATCTGTTCTAAGCATTGATTGGATGGTTCAGAGTCACCTGGTGACATGGTAACGTAGAGCTGTGTATCATCCGCGTAGTTATGGTAACTAATCTTATTTCCTGTTATAACCTGAGCTAGTGGGAGCAAATAGATATTGAATAAGAGGGGTCCATGGATTGAGCCTTGGGGTACCCCATATGTGACTTATGTCCGCTTCGAAGAGAAATTACCTACTTAAACAAAGAAATCCCTGCTCTTTAAGGACGATTCAAACCATTTGAATCAATATTACAATATTATCGTTTATCACGATAACCTCTGGGACAATTTATCGTCCAGCAGAATTTATCGTGACAGACTTAGACTTAGACTGTTTCCTATTTCCCCAGCATGATTTAGTCTTGTTTCTGTTACATTCATGCAACTTTTACAAAAGTGTGTTGTTTTTTTTTCGTATTTATTAAAACTGTATTCATGTCGTGAAAGTATGAGACAGATATCCTCTTCCCGCTGCTACTGCTACTGTCTGCAACAGCCAATCAGAGCCAGCAGGCAGGTCTTAGCGCTGCCAATCAATCTCCTGTTTGCGCTGCTTAATGTGTGCCAATGGTGGAAAAACTATTTACAATTACAAGAAAGCCGTTTATCCATCTACACCTTCTGAAAAGATACACTTTTACTTTACAGTATTATTTACAGTATTTCTTGTGATTCATGTATTTTATGTTTATAACTAAATTGAGCAGTCTTCCACATTTTTTAGAAATAAATTAGTTATAATTTGATTCCTTCTCCCCACATTCTTCATGTTTTATTGTTTTACACTTGCAGAAAAAAATAAAATTCTAATCATTTGCATTTAAGACAAATTATGTTTACCACAGATTGTTAGGAGTGAATAAACTAATTTAATTTTTACAAATACAAATCCCTCATTCCTTATCTGCCTCTGAAATATTCTTTTAACAATGTTTTTTAAGCACCTTGGTTGTGCTGCAGCTCATGGCATTATGTTTTGTGGGTTTTTATCGCTTTAATTTGGTGCAGTTGACAACTTAAACTTCACTGGTTATTTATAACTTATTAAAAAAATCAGGCCATAAAGTCAGTGTAAGTGCTGTAAAAGCTCTTAAAAGCGAGCAGTAGTCATTTAGAAAACATTCCCATCGCAGTTGGATTGTGGTTTTATGTTGCATGTTTTAATTGCAAGGTTACTTTGAATGCATTTCCTGTTTGGGTAGCCAAAGCGGTGCAGTGCGCTAACAATAGCTGCCTTATCTGACCCATTATAGAATGTCAGTCAACTAGGAAGTTGGTGAGAGAGAGAGAGAGAAAAGACAAAAAAATCAAAAATCAGAAACAGGGCAGGACTTCTTTTGTCTCAGATTGAATGCATGCAGCTGCAGACTGAACCGAAACCTAGTGAGCAAACTGAATGAGCTCAAGTCGAGAAATTAGTCAGAACAGAAACGGTGGATGTATACGTGAACGTTTGTGTGTTTTTAAAGCACCTGAACAAAAAACAGGCTTATTTCCTCTGAACACTGAAGTCGTTTGTCACTTTCTGCGGCTCGGTGTGTGAACGCTCGCGCTGTCGACTATCGCAGGGCCCGACTTTAATCTCAGTGGAAATCTCTGGCCCTGTTCTCATGAGACGCTTAAACACTGGAAAGAACAGGTGTGAGCAATAATAAAGGTAATGATGCCTGAGGTTAACGCAGCAGATTTTTCACTCTGTCGAGTCTGTTGGCTTACTGTCACTGGGGCACAGAAATAGGAAAGGAGATATTATTTAAATGTCATTAGTAATTCCTTTTCTTTTCATATTCTGACACGTCTGCTGTGGAAATAGCCGGAGGTGCGCCCACACTGCGCTGTCACTTTACCGCCTCTTACTCTAACTTTGCTGGGAGATGTTTTACAGATTTGGTTTGTGTCTCTTTAACTTTCCTGTCAGTTTTGTGGCATCTCTGGACGCTTTACATGAATAAAAAGCTTTTTGTTTTAATTCCTTGCATGAATGCAAAGATTTAAAATTTTATCCTGAAAAACCAGCTTTTCTTCTGGGTAGAACATAATTATTTGTCTATAAATAAATGCAAAATGTAAGGATTTATACAGCTTTGGCTTAATTACAACTCTGAGTGTTGTTTTTTACAGCAGATGGCCCTTTTTTGAGTCCATATACTCCAGTTAATGATTAATCGATTACTAAATTAGTTGAAGATTATTTAAAAAATTCCTTCATCATGATTAATTAGGGCTGGGCAATAAAACAATAATGATATATATAGCGATACAAATGTGATCAGTATCAATCAATGTTTGATAGAATGTTCAATAGAATGTTCAATAATTTTACTGAACCCCGATCCAGAACCGCACGGCATTCTGGGGGATGAGGGAAAAACATTAGCCACTCAACCTCTCACCGCTAGCTAAGCAAAGTTGGTGGAATCGGCCAACTCACTCGTTCTTTCGTTACCTAGCAACTCACTCTTTCTTTGGTTACCTAGCAGCTCACTCGTTCTATGGTTACCTAGCAACGACATGCAGTTTCAGAGTTCCACCATTGTGTCTCATAGCTGGTTAAAAATAACAACAACAATAAAAAACAACCGGCATGGAGTGAAAACTGCGGCTGAAACAGGAAAGGTCACAATACCAGTCTGGCAATATTTCAGATATTTAAACACCTAATCAATAATTATCAATATTGCCTGATCTGAAACGCTTACATTGTGATATTACTAGCTGTAACTAGTTACATTTATTTGAATAACTTTTTGGAAAAAATACACATTCATGAGTATGTTTACTACGCTGTACTTTTGTCTTTTACTACAGTGATTTTATTTCTACTCTTCAGTAAATTTCTGGATTCTCGACCCACTGAATGAAAAACAAAAAATAACCACACATAATTCAATTCACTGATTCTTTTGCCTGATTTTGTTGTTTTGTAATTATTTATATGAATTATTTTCAATTTGATCTTTAAAATACCAAAATTTCCACATAACTTTACAATGATAACGTAATTTTTAAATATTAAATGATTGTTTTGATCAGACTTCAGTAAATTTTTTACCTAATACTTTGTCTCTCTAACTTGAATCATTTCTTGGACAGCTACTTTTTTTGAAAAAAATTATTTTTCTGAGTATTTTTACTGTGCTGTACTTTTTACTTTTACTTGAGTAATTTTTTTAAATAAAGTATTTCTCCTCTTGAGTAAAATTTCTGAACTTTTCTATCCACTGAATGAAAAATAAATATATCTTAACAAAAATTCACCAGACACAGACATGCAGTTTTTGTTAAACTTCATAAGTTTTATATTGAAAGAAACATTTTCTTTTGCCTGATTTTGTTATTTTTATTTGAATTATTGTCATTTTCGTCCTTAAAAAAAATTAAATTTAACTTTATATTTGGGTTCATCTGATTATGAAATGTTTAAATATGAAATGATAATTTGATCAGTACTCAATAATACTTGAATAGACTTTTTATCAAATACTTTTTTACTCGGCTACATTTTACTTTTGAGTAAAAATATGTTGAAGTAGTGCTGCTGTTAATTGAGTACCATTTGTAGGTGTCCGGCCAACGATTAATCGTTTCACCTTTCCTGCTCCTCCCTACAGAAGAATACTCGCCGAGCCTCGGTGATCACCACGGCCCGTCCTTCATCCCCGTGTGTCCCAGCCCCAGAGTCCTGACTGGCTGCCCCGTTCCCACTGTGCCTCCAGCCGGCCAATCGGTGGCCCACGTCCAGACGCCGCCCTCCGACCCCAGCCGACCCCAGCCGCCGCTGCAGGTGGCGAAGGAGTGTCCGCGGAGCGCCAAGCCGCCCAGCGGCGGCTCGAGGTCCGGAGCCCGCGGCGGCCTGGCCGTCCAGCCTCTGAACCGGGACAAGAACCAGAGGCTCAGCGCCGCCTCGGTTGGAGGGCAAACGGTTCCCAAGCAGCCGAAGAACAGCCGGCAAAAATCCACCAACGGCTGGAGGTCGCTGGGCCAGCCCTTTGAGAAGGAGGTTTTTGTTGTTGTAAGTAGAGACAGTCATGCCAAAAGTCTTTTAGCATCTTTCAAACATTCTCTATTAGATTCAAATTCACTTTTTTTCTTCCAGTTGGAGGAAAAATGTTGGTAAAATAAGTCGGATCAGTTTTGTATCCACTCACAAATTAGCCTGAACTTCAAAAACACAAAAAATTTCTCTTACAAATATCTTAGGATGCTTGAAATAAGACAAAACTGACTTATATGTAACTTTTCAGCCAGATTTTCAAGCCTGTTTTAAGTAAATACTTTTTTAATATTAATGAAAAAGTACTAGTTCTTTCTGACTAGAGGACTGTCTTATATTTTAAAGAAGGAATGAGGAGGTTCTTTTATTTTTGTCTGGGTATTTTCAATCAAAATATTTGTCATGATTGTTTTAAAGGTTAGGGTAGTTGGTTTTAGCTTTTACACTCCCTTCAACAATATAGGATAAGTTTAAATGCTATACAAATATTGTTTGTATAGCAAATGTTATTTTTTTGCATTAATTATTCTTAGATAATGAGCTTTTAGTCAGTTCTGCCTGTTTTGAGCTGTTTTAGGGTCTCTGTCACTTTAAATCAAAGCAAGCTTCAGCTGGCCCCCCCGCCCCGAAACTCGACGTTTACACTCGCATGTGAAAATGACTGCAAACAGATGTGCAATTATACAACTGCAAACCTTTGAAAAGCAGAAGTGGAACCTGCTGCTTAACCAGCAAGAATGCAGCAAGTGGTCTAAGGACAGTAAGTCAGCAACAAAACACTTGTCTTTTCCAGCAGCCATTGTACAGCGCATGCAGCGGTAAAACCAGCTGAACAAACATGCTGGGGTCCCAGTTGGGTTGCTAGGTAACAAGCCTGGGATTCTGGGGTTGCTAGGTAACGACTCAGCACCTGTGGAATGTGACTTAACAATCAAAAGACTTTTGAAATGGCACCAAAAAGCATAAATTTATTGCCATAAAATGGCTGGATGGGTTTTTCTAAGTGCTTGGGCTATTTTAAGAAGCAGTCGAGATCCAAATAAAAGTGCAAAAATGTGCAAAATGTAAATAGTTCCTCTTTAAATAAATCGGGTGTTTATCCAAATGTTCCTTTAAAAGACAAAATAAATTTCTAAAACACTTGATGTCTCACCAGCAGCTTGTCTGTAAGTTCTCACTGTGTTTTAGTTCATGGGTGTTTTCTGCTCCCTGTGTTTTCAGGGAGAGGAGACTCCTGTGTTGAGGAAGTGCTTTGAGGGAATCCGCAGGGACGGCGACGAGATTCGCGTCAGAGACACGGTTCTGCTGAAGTCTGGGCCCAGAAAGAAGACTCTGCCTTACGTGGCCAAGGTGTCTGCGCTGTGGGAGGAGCCGGAGTCAGGTACGTCACGATCGCACAGGTGAAGGAAGCTGAACTGGTGAGGGAGAACTGACCAGTATGGACGCCTGTGTTTCCTCAGGAGAGCTGATGATGAGTTTGTTGTGGTATTATCGTCCAGAACACACGCAGGGAGGGCGCAACCCCACCTTGCATTGTGAGGTAAACGGCTGCCATGTTTACAGTGACAGTAAATAAAACCTAGCAGCTAAAATGAGCATGACTGCGTGACAGGAGAAGACACTGACAGTAAAGAAACATGCAGAATGTAGCAACTAAAAGGAAAAGCTGGACTTTCCTTCTTTTGTGCTAACTGAGCGTCTCTCTGCAGAATGAGATCTTTGCATCCCGTCACCAGGATGTCAACAGTGTGGCCTGTATTGAAGACAAATGCTATGTCCTAACATTGGCACAGTATTGTCGGTAAGAAGGGCATCTTTGTGTGTTTTAGTATTTTTTTTTTTTATTTCAGACATTCTGCTGATTAAAAAATTTAATTTTCTGAAGCGCTGGACAATAAATCAATAACAATATAGGAGATTTAGGCAGAGGAAAGGCTTCAGCCTCAACCTCTCACAGCCAGTTAAGGAAAGTTTGTGGGTCAACTAACTCACTCATTCTTTGGTTACCTAGCAACAGCTTGTAGAGTTACTGGTGGTTACCTAGCAACACCCTGCTGAGTAATTTGCGTAGCAGCAGTTTAAAGTTTCGCCACAAAATAAAAACATAACAGAAACTGTGAATAAAAGAGTTTCCAAACTAGTTTCTAGTTTAGAAACTAGTTTTGCTTTTAAACTAGAAACAAAACTAACTTTCTGGCTAACTTCTACGCTAACTAGAAACTAGTTCCTAGCTAGTTTCCAGCATGAAACTAGCTAGAAACTAGCTTGGACACTAGAAACTAGTTTAGAAACTTGTTTCGTTTTTAAACTAGAAACAAAACTAACTTTCTATTTAGTTTCTACACCAACTAGAAACAATTTCCTACCAAGTTTCAAGCTAGAAACTAGTTTAGAAACTAGAAATTAGTTTGGGTTTTTTATTTCTAAACTAAGTAGAAACTGGACAAAAATACGTAACATTTTGTGTTTTTGCAGTGCACTGAAACCTTCCTGTTTGTTGTGTGCAGATTTTGTGCCTTGGTAAAGCGCCGCAGGGAGGGCGTCCGCGACAGCGCCGCCTCCCTCGTTGTGCCGCCCGTTCTTAGCAACGCCATGCCCACCCACCACTGTGTGCCCGATGACGTCGACCCAGAGCTGGTTCTGTTCTGTCGACACGTCTACGACTTCCGCTACGGACGCCTCCTGAAGAACCTGCAGTAGTACGCGACGCTGCACAGGAGCGGATCGTGTGACCTTACTGTCATCCTCCATGAGTTTTAATCAACTACTTACGGGGAATTTAAATAGCTTTGAACTGTTTATGTTTGAACACCATGCGTTTTGCTCGGCAGTCATCTGACGTGATGCATCAGAGTTATATGGCGGTGTGAACGGCCTGTGGTGATGTAGCAGCTGTCTGAAGAACATGGAAGTTACTCTGCTGTAAAAAGAAAAACGAAAACGCTGCTGTAGCTCTTAGAAATGTGACGTTTGTCAGATCTGCAGCTGATGTTTCATGTGAGTTTTGCAGCCGTCTGCCTGACAGATATCAGACAGCTTTGATCATTTTTACCACATCTCGTCTGATTTCACTCTGATTTGAATATGCTAAATATCACAGAATCCAAGAGTGAATTTCACTGGTTTGTCTTAAAAATCTGCTTTGAGTTATAGCTAATTATTTAGCTTTAAACGGCTAGCAGTCAACTTGCAGAGTAAAAACTTGCTGCTGCAGTTGGACGTCACAGTAAAGTTGTTTTCAGATCTGGATGCATCCACAAGAACAGTTTCATTCAAATAAATTCACCTTCTGCTGTTTTAGCAGGTATGGAGCATATTAGAACCTCCTTATGTAAATTTAGTGAGAAAAACCGAATAAAAAAATATTTTCAAAGTCACAACAGAGATTAACGGCACAAAATAAATCGATCAAACATCAACAAAACTTTATACACAACTCCACTATAGTTCCCACCAATATAAAAAAGATCAATAACCTTCATTTTCTTTTCTAATTAATCAAACTAATTTTTCAGTTAATTGATTTATTGATGAGTGACACTTGATTGCACATAGATGGACTTATTATCCTCCAATTTATTTAATTTTATTAGCCTTTTTTTAAACTTTATAAACTTTTGCATATTGAAAAATATGTAAACATTTAAAAAATTAAAACTATTACATTTTGTTCTATAAAGTTCCAGTTCTAGTATATAAAATACATAAAATCAAGATCTTATTATTTACATATTTACATTTTAAAAAAATTGAAGTGAGCTGGAAATAAACAATGAGGGAGGGCTTTATTGAAGGCTGTATTTTAATTTTACTTCATAAATATATCAGTCTTTTTTTTTACTTGCTAAAAATTAACCAATTAATTTCACCTGAAAATGAGAGAAATTCAGTTTTATTAGGAAGCTGTTGGTGTGGATATAACCTGAACTCACCTGAGTTTTCAACAACCAATATAAAGTAGAAATGCAACAAAAGATGAACTGGGAAAGTTTTTCCATCATATCCACAATGAGGTATTTTATCGGCCATTTCTGCCTCCTCAAAGCGTTCAGTTAGCTGATATATTCTGTCGCATTTAGATTTGTGATGAAGACAAATTTAAGACGTGTATTTATTTCTGTGTGGCAAAAATCTAATTTCTTTTAGATGATACAGCTTTCATTGTTTGAGTTGCAAAATGAGCCTCTAAGGATTTTTTTGTCGAAGTGTTAAAGTCAGAAGATGAACCTGCAGGACCAAAATGTACTTTGGTTTTTTTCTCCTTTAGGCGTCTCAGAAGAAGCGTTTTTCCTCTTCACCTGAATGCTACGATGATTTTAAACCCACCTTATTGTTTTCCTGTGCCCTTCGGCCTGCTGCCTTATTCCCAGCCTTCGGCTGAGGAAGATGAGCTCATCCTCATCTGGGTTGTGAAGCCTGTAAGTGTTGCTTCCCAAATGCTTCCAGTGCTTCAGTCTCCTGTTCAACAGTAAAGGAATAGTTCATTTCTAACATTGATGATTTTTTACCTCTGCCACACTGCAAAAACACAAAATCTTACCAAGTATTTTGGTCTGGTTTGTAGTGTAAATATCTTAGTTTTGTCTAATTTCAAGTAAACTAACTTACAAGTAACTTTCTAGCAAGACGTAGCAGCAGGTTTTAAGTAAATAATTCCTAAATATAGATGATTGGCAGATTATTTCACTTATAGCACAACATTTACTCTTGTTATTAGTAAAACAATCTGCCAGCAGAACTGGAACTGGGTTGCTAGGTAACAGGTAGGGCTTGTTTGGGGTTGCTAGGTAACGTGGCAGTGGAACGTTCTACCATTTGAACTAGTACTTTTCCCCCAATATTAATAGATTATTGACTGAAAACAAGCTCCTATATATTGCTAAAAAGTTACTTGTACGTTAGTTTTGTCTTTTTTCAACTGTCCTGAAATATTTGGACTGGAATCTAAACCAAAGCAAGCACATTTTTAATAACTCGACTATATCCGATGGCAAAAACATGATTTAGAGTGAAAACGAGTCTCAGCAGAAAGTTGCTTGTATTTCAAGTGTTGCTATTAAATAGGCAGTCAGCGAAAACTTTAACGAGTTAATGGCAAATTTTCCACAAATTTTTTTTATAAACATTTAGTTTGAGTGACGCTAACTCTCACTTCTAAGTGGCAGTATTTCTTACTTTTACGGCACTGCTGCCTCAACTTAATTATTATTATTTTTATTTATTATTTCTCTGAGTAACAAAAAGTCACTTTTAAAATCATTCATAAGCTCAAATATTGCAAAATTTGTGATTTTTAGTTACAGACATTATCAAAAACAATCTGAAAATCCTGACTGATCAAAGAATATTTAATTTCAACAAGTACTTAAAGCTATTTATTAATATTTTAGCCGTTTGTTAATGGGTTTTGTATCAATATAAGCTGTCACAACCGGCCCTTTAAGAACATTTATGATTTAGAAATAAAATAAGGGCTTTGTTAAAGTTTGACGACACTGCAAAACGGCACCCTGCACTATTAATCTAAAACATTAACGGAAGATTAATTTATAAAGAAACAAAAAGTTAATTTAACAATTGATTCAGCTTCTTGTGTAATTCTGATGGTTTCACTGCATTTAATCAACGTTTCTCTAAGACCCTTCCTCCTATCAACACTCATGTTCATTCATTCATTTAATCAGATGCTAATTTAAAGGGATTCCTCAGATTTTTGGAAGTGGGGTTCTGTTGAGAGAGCATGACAGGTCAGTAGCTTACCTGCAGCAGGTAACTCTCGGCTTCTTCTCTTTACTTAAACACAGCTTAGTTTTCTTCTGAATCTGAAGTTATTTACACTGAAAACTGAGGTGGTCTCTTTAAGTTTGAGCTCATGTGAAATTGTAAGCGTGTGTTGCCATAGTAACGACCTGAAGGGGAAATAAGGCGGTGTAAGAATCCATATTTCACCTTTGAGTTGCTGCTAAACTTCTGTTTTGACTTTTTTTTCTTCCATTATTCATATTTTTAAAAAGGTTGACTCCGCAAAATGACACAAAGCGGACTCACAGATAATCTGTAATAAGGATTTATGAGAGATTTTCTGTCTTACTTGGCTCTGTGCCTGTTTCCATTAACTGTTCCTATTCCAGGAGTTTACTGAGGAGAAGGACGTGTCGTCTGAGTAGTTTCCCCAAATGCCTTCTTTGTTTGTTGAAAGACGCTGGTCTGATCTTGAATCAAAGAAATGTTTGCACCAAATAAATAGGTGAGAGTTTAACTCATTCCCAGGTGTAGAAATACCTGAATGTTAGTCCTTGTGTGGATCTTCCTTTGTATTCTTTGCATGAAAATATCTTGGAAATATTAATCACACCACAGATTATTTGTATGGATTCGAATGAACTTCTGTAACATTAGATATAAGATATTGTAATAAATAATATATGAGTTCAAACTTTGTATATCATCTTTTTGTTGTTCTTGTGGTTGTCTTCAGCTGCAGTAATCAATGTTGTCCACATGAGGGCGCTATCGGACAGATTTAAAGAAGCTCAGCAATACACTTGAAATAAGATAAAGCTTTTTTAGTCATTAATTTTTAGAAAGGGTACACAAAGAACATCCAATGGCAGAATTTTTTCTTCTAAAATATGAAAAATGTTTGCTAGTGGAATGACTAAATAAAAATATATATATTCAAGAATTATTGACTTAAAACAAGCTCATGCATCTATGAAAAGTTACTTATGAATTAGTTTTATCTTATTAGAAATTTACTGAGATATTTGCAAACATCAGCATGTTTAGAGAAATATAAACAGCATATTTATATCAGCACAAACAGCAGAATGACTTTGACAGTGGCCCACTCAAAGTTCAGACCTGATTGAAATGCTGTGATGAGATCTCGCCACAGCTGTGGATATCTCTATTTACAAATGGCTTTAGCTGGAAAATGCGTTTCTTCTTGCTACTTGATGAGCTTAAGCAGCAGGAAAGTTCCACACAACTCAGATTTGGCTGGTTGTGAAGCTTCACCAGTGTAACTCAAAGCAGCAACCAACCTACCTACCTACCTACCTACCTACCTACCTACCTACCTACCTACCTACCTACCTACCTACCAAGAACCACCCAAAATACCAAACAACCAACTCACATATCAACTAACCAACCAACAAACCATCCAAACAACCCACCACTACACCCACCTCCCAACCCACCTACCAAATAACCAACTAATCCACCTACTAACCAACAAACCAACCCACCAATCAACCTACTAATCCATCAACCAACCCAACTAACTAACCAACCAACCAATCAACCAACCCACCCACCAACCAATCAACAAACCAACCAACCAACTAACCAACCCACCCACCAACAAATCAACTAACCGACCAACAAACTAACCAACAACCCACTAGTAAACCATCCCCCACCTGGCTACCCACCTCACACAGTGGCTGTGAGCCATTAGCAGTACTAACTCAAAGCAGCAAAGACGAGAGGTGGAGCATCTTGAAAAGTGAAACAAGGAGGCATCAGTCGATAATCAAGGTTTGGTGATTATGTACGAAGCTTCAGGTGCTGCTCAATCAGACTCTGAAGTTTACAAGTGGTGACAAAATGATGTAAGTGTTTGGGATGAGAGGCAGAGAGAGTCTCTTCAGAGCATCGGCTGTTTTGATTATCAGTGTACATCGGTTTCCAGAGTAGTTTATCTATGACAAGCATTTAATGAATTCATGAGTTTGCTGCTCTAACCGCTAAGATCTTTCTACTGCAGCAACGTTTCACTCCAGGAGACCATTTTGCATTATTTTATTTAGTTTCTTCTTATTAGAATATTAATATTTCATGTTAGGTTTAGTGAAGGCTTTTCTTTTACTACGCCTCTTTTCTAATTACTAATTCCTCTTTTCTTCATCACCTGACAGATTTCTGTTGTTGTTTTTTCCTGTGTTTATTTGGCAGAGTGGTGAAGTTATTCATTTTTTTCAGTTTGCAGGAATGTTAAAGTGCCCTTACACTGCAAAAATACAAAATCTTACCAAGTATTTCTAATACAAACATCTTAGTACTTAAAATAAGTCAAAACTAACTTATAAGTATGATGCTAGCAATATTTAGCAACTTATTTTAAGTAAATAATTTCTTAATATTCACTAAAAGGTTTTTCAAGAACAATATTTGTGTTTGTAGCACTATGGATGCTGTGCAATGCACATATGTTTTTATCTTATAGATTTTGTCACTGGTTTATATGTTATAGCTGTTTCTCTCCAAAATTAAGACACTAAGACTAAAAAAATAGAAACCAGTCCTGGATTTAGTGTTTTCCTCCAGGTTTCCTTCTGTTAAAGGAGTGTTTTTCTTTCCACTGTCGACACGTGCATGCCCAGTGTGACCGTTGCTGCAAACTCAACGACTCGCTGCAATCAACCAACCACTCTCGCCACATGCCGGTTCAGGAAGACGGGTTGCTGTGAAATCGGTGAATCTGTGTAATCAGCTGGTTTTTCATATGTAGAAGTTTTATTTTTTTACTAGTGGGAAAAATGAACTGAGCTTAAATTCATAGTTTTATAACAATGTGTATGATTTAATTGTAAACTGGTGCTTTATTTCTTAAATAAACTGTCAAAAAATATGAGAAGAATCAGTACTTGTACTTGTTACATTACAGATTATTAATTTAGAACAAGACGTTTTTCCCATTTTATAAGAGAAATAATCTGTCAGTGGAACTAATATGCTTTCATTCATATTAAGAAATTATTGACTTAAAACAAGCTGCCAGTTTGCTTTGCCTTATTTCAAATGTACCAAAATATTTGTACTAGAAACTAGACAAAAATACTTGGTAAGATTTCGTGTTTTTGCAGTGTAACGCTGTGTGAAAATGGAGAAAAACTAAATGTTTTTTAAAGAACAAATAAGTTTATGTTTAAATGCATCATTTTCCACAATTATGCCCCACTTTATGTTGGTTTGTAAAATAAAATCTCAATAAAATACTTTGATTTATGTGGGAAAATGTGAAGAAGTTGTAAAGGTGTGAAAACTTCAGCAAAGTGCAGTATTTTTTTGTCTACTTTCTAGTGAAAATATCCTATTACACTTGAAATAAGACAAAACTAACTTACAAGTAACTTTTCAGCAAGAAATTGGAGCTTGTTTTAAGTAAATAATTCCTTGATATTGGTGAAAAAGTACTAGTTCAACTGGTAGAATATTCCGCTGCGCCGTTACCTAGCAACCCCAGCCAAGCCCTACCGGTTACCTAGCAACCCTGTTCTAGTTCCGCAGGCAGATTATTTTACTAATAAGAGAAAATGTTGTGCTATAAGTGAAATAATCTGCTTTTTAATCTATATTAAGGAATTATTTACTCAGAACAAGCTCCTCTATCTTGCTGAAAAGTTACTTGTAAGTTTGTTTTATCTTATTTCAAGTCTAATAAGATATTTACACTGGAAACTAGACAAAATACTTGGTAAGATTTTGTGGTTTTACAGCGCACATTATATTTATGGTTAAAATCTGTGAATATACAGGATTTTTTCTTTCCGACCGGAAAGTGTCAGAACTGCCTGGGAGGTGAAGAAATGGCTACAAATGGGATTTCCTTTTTTTCTTGCTCTTCATCCCTAAACACAAAGGGTGGCGGCTGCAGGTGAGTCCCAGCGGAGGTCCGGAGGCGTCTAAATTACACACTTATAAGGCCTTTCACCTTTCATCTACCTGACTGATTCTGAGCTAGCAGTTCTTCCGTTTCTTCTCATTTCCTGCCCTCAGCAAGCTATCACACACCGATGAATCACAGACAGCAGAGCATATTTATTTGCTATTATTTTTAGATTTATGTATTAGAAGAGTTCATTTTTTCAATGATTTTTTCAGGAGAAGCATCCCTGATGTTTGTGATTGCTTTGTGAAGATGTTTGGTAATTATTTCCCAACCTCTCCCCTCAGGCCATCAGTCTGTGCAGCTGTGACTCCACCACAGGAGGTTCCAGTTTGCTGGAACAAAGTGAAAAAAACTGCAGCAAAGAGTACAAACCAAATGTCTGTCAAATGTCTTCTTCCCTTCTAAATACCCTAAAAAATTTGTCAGTAGTTTTATTTTTGTTTCTTTTTTTGTGTGTCTTTGTACATTAAAGGGGACCTTTATTAAATTCACATTTTGCACATTTTTATATTTCCATTTGGGTTTCTATGTCTTCTAAAAAACGCACTTTAAAAAAAAAACAGTAGGCTTTTAGCAAAACTTTTGTACTTTTTGGAGTCTAGAAATGGATCACAATGCGCCGTTACCTAGCAACACTAACCAAGTTCCAGTACATTTGGTCAGCTGGTTTTACCGCTGTATGCACTGTACAATGACTGCTGGAAAAGACAAGTGTTTCATTGTTGATTTACCATCCAGAAACCACTTTCTGTATTCTTGATGACTTTGCAGGAGGCCTATTTTTTTTAAAGGGGACCTCTTATGTGAAATTCTCACTTTGCCTGGTTTTACATTTCCATTTTAGTCTCTACTGCTTCTAAAAACATTGTAAGCATAAAACCCCCCACAAAGCTGGGGGTTTTTTTGGCAGTAAATAGTTTTTTGTTGTTTGGAAAATGAGTTGTTTCAAAAACAAAAACCTCCTGATTTTGGAGTCACATTCTATGGGCACTGTGCTGTCACCTAACAACTGCAAAAGCACATCCTGTCACCTAGCAACCACAAAAGCACATCCTGTCACCTAGCAACCAAAGCTGAGCTGCAGCACATATGGTCAGCTGGTTTTTATTGCTGTATGCATTGTACAATGGCTGCTGGAAAAGTCATGTATTGTTGTTGCCTTACAACTTGTTGCATTCTTGTTGGTTGTGCAGGAGGCTCCACTTCTGCTTTTCAAAGAGGTATGGTTGTATAATTTTGCATCTGTTTGCAGCCATTTTCAGGTGCGAGTGTAAACGTTGAGTTGGGGGTGTGGCCACCAGCAGCTTATTTGAATTTAAAATGACAGAGACCCTAAAACAGCTCAAAATAGACAGAACTGCAACAAAAACCTCATTTTCTAAGAAGGATTTTGTGGAAAAATCTGAAATGGACATGTTTTGTATCTCCCATAAACCTAACCTAACCTGTTCAAGGAAGCATAATAGGCCACCGTTAAGCACAGACCTCAGAGCCTTAGTCACTCCTTCAGCTCCTTTCACTGCTTTTCTTTGTGTGATCCTTCCCATCCATCATCTGTCTGCAGTTAAGGATCACTTATTCTCAGAGTTCAGAGCAGCAGCAGTAAGAGCTTCTCTGCTGAGAGCGTCATCATCTCAGCGGAAATTGTACAGAAATGCCACTGCGATGACATCTGCGCACGGAGGCCGCTGAACCAGAGCACAGCTGCATTTTTATTTTCATCATGGACGCTCACGCCGCCGTCAGATATCTGGATATCAAGATGGAGGGAGATTTGCTAACAATGCTTTACGCCTGGCCGGTTTCAGTTTCCATTGAAGCGACAGTGGCTCCACTTTATAATATGACACAGCAGTCGTCTTTTTTAATCTTCTTCTGTTGTAAACTCTCATCTAAACTTCAGTCTCAGCTTCACACAGATGCAACTTTCCCATATGGGTAAAATTCATATTTGAACTAAACCCTGCTGGAATAAAACTGGCAATAAAAGCTTTGCAAAGGCTTATTCGTCTGGTTATTTTTACTCAAAATCTCCTGTATTAATTTGGTAAACTGAGCTCTCTGTGTTATTCTGATACTGAATCACATTGTTAACTTTATTCAGCAATCTGTTTCAGTTCTGATTTATTCTGTAGCAGTAAATCTGAACGACAGAACAAAGCTACTAACACTAATCCTAATTCGATGCAAACTGCTACTTCAAAAACACAAAATCTTACCAAGTATTTTACAAGTGACTTTTCAGCAAGATATAGAGGCTTAATTTAAGTAATAAATCTTTACTATTGATGAAAATGTGTTAATTCTACTGGCAGATTATTTCACTTGTAATATGGGAAAAATGTCTTGTAAGTGAAATAATCTTACATGTTTTGTCATCAAACTTAAAAAGCTTTAAGCTGAAAAATAGTTGTAATTTTTTTCCCCAGTTTAATTTTTTTCTTTTGAACAAATTTTATGGCCCAAATGTAGCTCCATACTAAATAAATTATATTAGAGTTTGACTTTGGAAATTTAAATTCCAAGTTAAGATTAATTTTTTTTTCTTTTTCTGTTTTGTTTTTTAAATTTTCTGCAGGTGTCAAACCTCATGAGATCAGTTCTGGTGTAAATATCTCTTTTAAAATTATGTTTTTAAGCAGTGACTGGTTTTTAAATGCTGATTTTTGCCTTGATTTATTTTTATTGTGAACATCTTTTCTGAAATCAAAATAGATACTTTACCATTTTACAATGTTTAAATGTTGGAATTTTAAAAAAGACACAAAACTCAACTTTGACTTGAAAAGACATGAGAAATCCAGACTTAAAGATTACATATAAAAACATAAATTAAACTAGTCTCAAGTATATGAACCTAAAAACTGAATGTTATCCTCACTTTAAATCATGATAAATTCATGCATACTGCTTTTTGGGTGCAGTTATCTTCTCTTGGTGGGTTTCATCCTCACCAAGTTGAGTTCTTCTTCTTCTTGAGCTGAAATTCTCCAACATTCTGGTAAAATCCATACAATTTCCATTACAATCGGGGGAAAAAAGATCAGCTGAGGATTTAATCCTCCGTTCTGGAGGGAAGAAGCAGCAGAGCTGCAGCTCCATAACAACTGCTCCAAATTATGACAGGATGTTTGATTAACCGCCTGCTGGGTTATAGATTTTACCAATAATTGACAGACGTGATGTTGCTTAGCTCTTTGGGTTTAGTGTGCACCTGTCGTGTGAAGCTTGAAGGGCCAACAGCATGCAGACATCTTGTTTTCTCTTAAGGATAATAAATCCCCATCATTGAAAGTTGCTGGGTGAATGGAAGAAAACACAAAGTCACATGCAGCATCATAGGCAGGGACTTTACTGCTGCTACGTCCACCACTAATTAATCAAATATTTGTAATGAGACACAGTTGTTCATCCAAAAAGAGGTGTAAGGAAAACGGTGAGATTAAAATTAACTGAACACAAAAACATCCGATTTGGCTTCTTACATTTACATCTCATCTAAATTCCTTCAAAAAAATTTTAAAGTCTATTCAGGACAAACTATTATCCCATTTTTAAAGGAGTTTCTTCCAAAGTCTTTATATTTTTTTTAAGTGTACCAAACTAAGTAATGAAGACCTTCATTACAATGCTAAAGCTAGTTAGCATGCCAACGGGTGACGGTGGATAAGCAGTTTTCCTGCAGCGGTAAGTTGTTTCTTGGTGTGGCTTCTTCTCACAGAACCAAAACATAACTGTTAGGGTAATGGGCCTCTCTAAATGGGTCTTAGGTGTGTATGAGTGTGTGCATAGTTGTTTATCCAGTGTGTGTCTGTGCTGTCATGGCGACCTGTACAGTTTGTACCCAGCCTCTCGCCCAATGGCTGCTGAAAACAGCCACCACAAAACCCTCTAAGATGATGGATAGATGATCCCTCATCTTACATGATGGATGGATGATGGATGGATGATGGATGGATGATGGATGGATGATCACCTTTTTGGATTTAGTTTTTGTTTGCTCTTTTCCATGGGTGGTTCTACACAGGAGTCAACGGGGCAGCACCTGGTATAACTGCCCGTCATTATGGCCCCTGTACTGAAGAGATAACGTTAAGTATGATAATACACAACTAAATAAATACATTATTCGACTTTGACAGTGTTTTATTGTTCTTTAAAGGGGAAGTATTATGCAAAATTCACACTTGGCTCGTTTTTGTGCTTCCATTTGGGCCTCAACTGCTTCTCAAAACAATCCAAATGCTTAAAAAAACCAACCAGATGTTTTTAGGCAATAAGTTCATATGTTTTAGTGTCAGGAAAACGACCAGTTTCAAAAACCTTCTGAATGTAAGGTCACAAATCAACAAGCACTGACTCTCACCTAGTAACCCCTAGTTCTAATTTGTCACCTTTAAGAGATCCCGGCCTCGTTTTCAATCAGAAGCAAAGTATTTAACATTTAAAGCAGAATAAGACGTATTAAAAAGGACTTAAATTATATAATAGAAAACAACGTAGAGTCAAAAGCCACTGAAAAAAAGTTTGATTTTAAGAGACACAAACAGCAACGCTAATGGAGTCAGAAGACTTGTTGTCAAAGGCAGCAGCTGATAGAAGAAAAAGTTTCTCTCACTCCAGCTTGTTACAGCTCAACAACTCAAATGTCTTGGGTCATGGCAGCTTCACATCTAAGGTCGGACAAACAGAGAAACTTTGCAGTCAAATGGCTTGTTTGGCTGCTAGTTTAATGTAAGAAAATGATGAGTTGAGAAACTCGTGTTGTTTTGTTTCAGGCTGTGACTCAACAGCGAAGTTTGAACAAAACTCAAACATTAAAGCAGAACTACAAAGTTTGATGGCACAGAACACAAATTGTAGTAATTTTGCATGTATTTTGCTTTGTAGAACTAGTATTTACACCACAAACTATACTTATCAGGTTTATTCAGTGCTTTATAATTATAGAAGACATAATGTCAGCGCCACATTCTGTCCTCATCTCAGCTGACATTTTAAACACATTAAAAATTTTACACACTTCCAACAAATGTCACATCTGCAGCTGATTTCATTGTTCTGAAGTCTGACATGAATTCACCCATTCAGTCTGTGCTGCAAATAAAACTACCACGATTTTCTTTAATTTCCACAAAAATTTTATTTTATCAAATTATTTTCATTTTCAAAATACACAAATCTGCACATAACTTTGTATTTTTGTCCATCTGGTGACATTATTTTAAAATACAACAATCAGTTACTCTGTACTCAAGTAACCTTTTAACCAAATATGTTTTTACTCTTGAATATTTTTTTGACTGCCACCCTTTTACTTCACAGAAATATGTTAAAGTTGTGCTAATCGAGTAAAATGTTTGGATCATCAGCGGTTTTGACCTTTGACCCCTCCCATAGAGGTCATATAGTCTGTCCATTTAAATGATTTTCTTTTTAAATATTAGGTAGGAATCAAATGTGAAATGAAAAACAAAAATAATCACAGTCAAGTGTAGATTTAATAAGGTTTTTATTATTTCCATAAATAAAAAGTTAACTCAGGTTACTTCTGTCTGATATTAAAGTTTGTTTAATGATCTAGAAATACTTTTCTACGTCACATAAACAGTAAAATGTGCACAAAGATTACAAGATAAGGAAACTTACAGCAAAGAGCAGCATAACTAAACTGTTCAGCATTTACATAATTTCTAAAATAGCTACGTTATCACAGTGATAAGATTATTTTACTACTGATTGATTTGTACAAAGAGCAATGTGAGAATCCTAATGTTTTGTATTTAAAGTGTGCTTTAGATTCATTTGTTTCACCTTTTGTCAGTCAGAATAAAAGTTTACAGCCTCCTGCTTTTAAAGATGTTTGTAGAGCTGATGTGAAAATCTTTATTACACATTTTGAGACATAAACATCGCGGCTCAGATGTAGTTTTCTTTTGGAACGAGGTCATTCAGGACAACGGCAGGTAAATCCGCCACTGTGGTGAAGGTGTTGAGGCGTGGCATTCTGTGGGACGTCGTCAGCACACTCGACCCCTGACCTCCGTGCTTCTCTGTTCCTCTCCTGCGAGTCAGGGGGTTGAGACAGAGGTAGGACAGGAATTTATTGTGCAACGAAGCGTAAATGAAGGGGTTGTAGCACGCCGAGCTCATGGCAAGCAGGTGAGCAGACACCTGGATGACGTTAATGTAATTCTTCCCCAGTATGGAGAAATCTGTGTCCAGGTCACGGATCAGGTTCACCACCTGGAAAATAAGGCGGGTTATTGAGAGGCAAGAAACTATAATATTTCAGAAATATGCAGTCCAATATAGAAAACATATCAACCTCTTGTAGCATGACCCAATCTGTTTTTGACCTTGGAGGTTCAATACTCCAAGATCTGCATGCAAAGTTTCTTTCATTGTATGAATTAAATACACTGAAACATCTCAAATGTGCAGAACAGCAGCCAGATGGTAGAGTTTGTTTTTAGGGTGATTTCACACCAATCTTGTTTAGTTTGCTTCAGTCTCGTTTACCAAAAGTCAGGTTTGCTTGGGGAAGTTTGAATAAGCCATCAGACTCTGATGCCGAGCAAAAGAGTGAAACCTCAGTTTTGGTTTGGTTGAAGTGAAACCTGCTGTGGTTTGAATGCGTGTTAGCGCCAAGCGGACCGAAGACCGCTCCAGGAGGTGGGCTAGAGTGCAAAGCATTCTGGGTAAATGCAATTAAAACAAGTTTAGACCCTGTGGGAGAAATGGGTTGAAGTCTTTTACCAAAGACAAAAGAGAAATCCTACAACTGATAAAATCTGTTGTTCCGCTACTTAACTACTTCTGCACACTTCATGCTACATCAACCGTTCAACTTTCACCATATTCTGCTCATTCAGGACGTTACGTCTATGTCTTTTGGTATTGACAGTTTATGAAATAATCAGCTTTTTTGCGATCATCTTGAGCCCCATTGAAATGAATGAAACATCCCATATTTCTGAAAAAGTATGCGAAAAACTTTACGATTTTCACAGCTAACTAATTCAGTGTACTTCCAGATTTTAACGCCATTAAAGTTTAAAATGTGGTCATATCCTCCAAATACTTCTGTTTATTTCAGGTCTTCCAGATCTTTTACAGATCTCATGAAATCCCTATTTAAGGTTTTGCTTGCAGTGCGAACAGTCTTCAGAAAAACAAAACAAACCACTGGCCTGTGAGAGCTAAATCTAACGCCAGCTCCAACCCCTAGTTCAAACCATTTCCAACTGTAGCCCAGGGTAAAATCTGCCCTTTCGCCCTCCTTTGCTGCTCCAGATGCAGCATCATTGGTCAGAATGACAGCCAGTCATGGAGTGGAAATAATCCAGCTTTCCCAGTCAGGTGTGAGGGGGAGAGCTAGCTGCTACAGGTTTGTGCTTCCAAACAATTAATTCATCGCTTTGTTTCTTATGCACTTTTAAAATATTATTTAGATCTGAACAACCAGTGAGCTTGGAGCCATGAAGTTTGTCTTGCACTGAACTGCAAATGGAATCTGTGAGTAGTGAACAAAATGTTTGTTGTTTAGCATGATGGTTTTTGTAGCCAATGCTAATCGCTGGCTGGCATCTGCAGCCAATTATTACCTTTTTAACTTATTAAACTCAATATGAGTTTAATATAATGGGTTAAATGAGCTAGCGCTATTTTTGTCTTAAAGACATACAGATGTGTTGATATAATTGCATTTGATTTTTGTACATGACCATTGAAAAGAGTCTAGTTAACCCCTCCATCTCACCATACAAACACACAAACCACTATTCATCTCTTCTCTGCTGACAACAAGCTGCACTTGGACATTTTTCCATCAAATATCTGGACTTATGAACCCATAGACCTTCCAGATGTGTCCCAGTAGGACACTGTGCTGACCAGTGATGATTAATGGGGAAATTTAGGACAGTTTGTGCACATTCATTCGGAAGATTTACCGCAGTACTGTGTATATGATTGTATTTATTCTTTGGGTTCTATTTGTGTTTTTGTGGTGTTCACTTTAATTTTTTCTTTAAAATACACAGTATTGAAAGCAGTAATTCTTTCGCATTGTTTTTTTTTTTACTACTGACTTCAGCTCCATGTTTTGGTTCATTTTACTGCAGTGTGAAAGTGAAGCGCAGCAGATGAAAATGTAACAAATGGTGTGAGTTTGATTCCCAGTCGAATCAAGTCCAGACTATCAGGTGAAATCACAGAAGTCTCTGATTGGCTGCTTCCCACAGGTGGTAAAGTTTGATTTAATGGTATTGATAATCTATGAAACTTTTGGGTTATCGATTTTAAACCCACTTAAAGGGTTTAAGTGGGATTTTAAACCCTCTTAAAGTGGGTTTACCTTTCCCTAATTTGTTGATCATTTTGATTTCCATCTCTGGCTTTTCCTTACAGACCATCCATTACATTATTGGCTTCTCGTCAGATTGTTGTGTTATTTCTCCACTTTGCAGCAAGATTTGTTGTGGCCTCTGGCACCAAACTGTCTTCAGTAACTTTATTAAACCTGTGAAGTGGAAGGTGAGCTCATGCCCTTGTTAGCCAACTCAACCCACAGATCTTTGACTTGATTAATATGCAATACATTTGGATGACAAAACCGAACTTCCCACAGGAAATCAATAAACTTCCCCATCGCCACATGCCTAATGGGGTTGAATTTGAGTCAATATATTTGGATTGTTTTGGATGATATGATTCCATATTACCAGTTAAAAATTTGCAAATAGGTTTTGTACCCTTGCGTATAAAAGTGACTGAATGTGGTAAAGTTTAACAGTTTCTACGGTTTTGTAGCTGCAATTCGTCATCGTTTAAGCTGTGTCGAAGAAACAGCAGAGTGCAGCTCAAAGTGTTATATAACTGCTGACTTGCTCTTTTTTCCCCATGTTTTCCCATTACAAGATCTGTATGTGCAGACAATGCAGTGAAAGCCATGACTAATAAAATTAATTTAAGCTAGGGTCCATTTTTAGAGCTTTCAGGCCCGTTGACGGTGCTTCTGTTGTGCGCTGCTACGTGGTTTTTGGATGTGTATGACCGATGTTTTATGATTCATGGCATCCACAAATAACCTAAACATTTTGAGCAGCAGCTGTTCTTCTTATAGATCAGAAAATAATAATTTATAATAAATAATAAGAACTTCTTGGCAATCCACGCTGCAAAGACTCAAGTGTTTTTAGTCTAGTTTGTAGAGAACTTGAAATAAGACAAAACTAACATAAATAATTTTTCAGCAAGATATGAGAGCTTATTTTAAGTAAATAATTCCTTAATAATGTTGGGGGAGGGGTTTTGTTTTCCTAAATGTGTTTTTGAATCATCCGTAGCATTATGTTCACTTATTTTTGTATAAAGTTGTCCAAGATTCCAGTTTATTTGTTCCTCAAATCTTAATCATAAACCCAAAGTCACCCATTTTCTTTAGACACGTTTCTTCTTCATGTTCAAATTGCTTCCACCAGTGATCCAAGCCACATTGGTCTCCCTGAATTACCCTTAGTGTGTGTGTGTGTGTGTGTGTGTGTGTGTGTGTGTGTGTGTGTGTGTGTGTGTGTGTGTGTGTGTGTGTGTGTGCGTGGTTATTTTTGGTGTGGCGTACCAACCAGTCCAGCATTTACTCTTCATCTTGTTCATTTATTGCTGGAAATAGGCACCAGCTCCCCTGGTGACCCTTCAACAATAAGCAGCAAAGAAAATAAATGGACAGAATCTGGTTTTATTGGCTCTAGGATTGCAGATTCAGACATAAAATGGGCTTTAATCTGATTCCCTAACTCTCAAGAGATTCCCCTTTTCTACTCAGAATGTCAATCAGCGTTTATTTTTATTCCAGGGTATCTGCAGGTTTCAGAAACTCAAATTTAAGACTTTTAAAGACCACAACGAATGAAACTTAAGACCAACAGAAACCTACAGAAGAAAATTGCATACTAATAGTATTAACTATGATACTGAGCTTATTTGAACAGAATGCATCTCGCTTTTCATTGGTTGGCAACAGAAGTGAGCCAGAAGAAAAAACAAATAAATATCCAGTAAACTGATGATAAATTTGCTTACTTACCCAGGACGGATGCAAAAACTTAGCTAGCTAGCAAGGGCATATTAGCAGCTAGCTAATATGCCCTTAGCTAGCTGCTAAAACCTTGTTTGCAGAACGTAAACAAGGTTTTTGTGCACAACTCAAGCTTTTGCCTGACAGAAAAGTCATTCAAAGAAAATATGAAAGGCCTCTGATTAAGGTATTTAAGAGCAATTTACATTTTTTAAATGAATTTAAGAGATTTTTAAGGCTGTAACTTAAGATACATTAATTTGAAGGGACATTCATTTTGCACGGTTTTGTACTTCCATTTGGGTCTAAGCAGCTTTTAAAAACAGCCCAGTCGCTTTAAACACACACTCACAGCTGTGTTATGTCAAAAAGTTTCAGTTTTCTGGTGCCTGGAAAATGTGCAATTTCAAAAGCCTCCAGAATGTTGAGTTACGCCATCACCTAGCAACCCCGGCTGAGCTTAGCCCGTCACCTTGCAACCCCAGCTGAGCTTAGCCCGTCACCTAGCAACCCAAGCGGAGCTCCAGGACATTTGGTCAGCTGGTTTTACCACTGTATGATCTGTACAATGGCTGCTGGAAAAGACAAGTGTTTTGTTGTTGACTTACCATCCAGAAACAACTTGCTGCATTCTTGTTGGTTGTGCAGGAGGCTCCACTTCAGCTTTTCAAAGCAGAAGTGGTGCTGTATAAATGCGAATTTGTTTGCAGCCATTTTCAGGAGTGAGTGTGAATGTTGAGTTTGCGGCCAGCAGAAGTTAATTTGGATGTAAAGTGACAGAGGCCCTAAATTATCTCATTCTTAACTGACCAGACTAAATGTCATTACCTAAGAATGATGTTGTGCAAAAAATGTAATGAACGTGTTTTCTATACACATATCGCAACCTATTCAAGGAATCATGATAGGTCACCTTTAAAGCATTTTGAAAGTTTTTAAGAATATGCAGACAGCCTGTAATCAAGTTTACCTGCAAGGGGAGCCAGGAGAAGGCAAAGCAGAGAACAGAAACCAGCAGCAGACAGAAGGTCTTCCTCCGCCGTCTACTCCAGGCGGCCCTTGCGCACCTCAGCTCGGGACATGCTGTCAAAGTGGACGTGGTCCTCCGCTTCAGGTGGCAAGATATAGCACAGTAGGAAATGGACACAGCAGCCAGCGGGACAAAGTAGGAAAAGAAAAGGATGAAACAGGAGTAAATGAGTCTGCCTTGTTCCTGTCCATCCCAAAACTCCTCGCAGACCGCCATGTCCAGGCCCGCAGCGTGCAGGTCCAGGTAGACCGTGTGAAGCGCAGTCGGGGTGGACAGCGCCAAAGACAACAACCAGATCAGCATCACCAGGCAGCAGCAGAACTGGCATCCCACTCTCTTGCGAATGGGATACGCTACAACGATATAACGATCCACCGCGATGGCCATGAGGGACAGAACCGCTGCGTAAACGACGGTGGACTGCATCACGGTCACAAAGTGACACATGTGGGACCCGAACACCCAACCACGCCTGTCAAAGGCGTAGGAGGCCGTCAAAGGGACGCAGAAGATGCACATCACCAGGTCGACGAGCGCCAAATTACTAATGAGGAAGTTAGTGGTATTGTGTCTCTTTTTGTTGTACCAGATGAGGAAGAGGAGGAGGAGGTTCCCGGAGCAGGCGATCAGAACCACGACAGAGTAGAGCGGGATGAAGAGGAGCTTCAGGCTGAACAGCAGGTCGAAGCCAGAAAACGTGGGGACCGGAAACAGAGAGGGGTGGAAGAGGAGGTGGGAGGAGTTACAGCAGGAGGATGAAGAGAAGGAGGATGAAGAGTCAGAGGCCGGGGTCGAAGAGTTCACTCTGGAGAAATTAATCGCTTTCTCCCAGTCCATGTCTGCAGAAACAAAGATGGAGATGATCAGGTCGACATTCAAAAAGAAACTGAGACTCACTCCACCGATCCGATACTCATATCTGTATCGTCCTGATACTGAAAAATATTCTAGATTGGGTATCAGTGACAATGTTTCCGGTCCATATGCTTTGTATTCTGAGCACCATCATGTTTTATTATTTATTTTACATTATACGTATTTACAATACATGATTGAACTAGCTGAACTATTTGAAAGGTTTTTTGCAGTCTATTTTTGTCAGTTTTATTATTTTATACTCCAAAATGAACTGACTGAGCAAATTAAAATTGTTTTTTTTGCATATCTTACCAAGATTGTGAAGCTATTAGTATATTTAAGTGTGCTGTACCGTTGTTAATTCAGTAGATTTATCTCATTTTTTTTCTTTTCTTTTTTTAAAGAAAAGTTTTCAGTCAATTCAGAAGTGCTTTCCTGTATTGGATAGCTGATACTAAACCTTAAATATTGGTATCAGTATCGGTATCGGTATCGGACCTCTAGATTCCAAAACACAAAATCATAAAGAGTATTTTTGGTGTAGTTCTAAGTGAAAATTTCTTAATACACTTGAAATAAGACAGAAACTTACAAGTAACTTTTTAGCAAGAAATAGAAGCTTGTCAATAATTTCTTAATATTGATGAAAATGCTCTAGTTCCACAATTAGGTTTTATTACATTTTTCCAATTTAATAAGTGAAATAATTTGAAAGTGAAACAAGTATTTTTTAAATCAATATTAAGAAATTATTTATTTCAAAAAGCTCCTATATCTTGCTAAAACGTTACCTGTAAGTTCGTTCTGTTGTATTTCAAGTGTTTTAAGATACTAACACAAGAAACTAAACCAAAAATACTGAAGCTTTCGTGTTTTTCCAGAGTAATTAAAATATTTCATGCTAACTTTATGGTTGAACATTTCTATAACACTTTATGATTTCAGTTTATTAAAAAATTATTTATTTATTGGCCTACAAAGTTTGGACACCCCTGGTTAAAGAGATGACTCACATTAGAGCAGGATAATCAGCGGCCACTTCAGAGCTCTCCATCAGGTTCATTAAAGAAGCTTTAGCGAGGCTTTTTGTCTAACACTCTTAGTTTTCAGCTTTTATTCTCCGAGCCTCTCTAAATCTGATGCATTCGGGTGTTCATGAGAAGACCAGATGATGTGTTCAGTACGGTGGCCGACAGGTGCAAATGCGCAGCAAAAGAGAAAACATGCAAACAAAAAAAAGACACGCGCACAAATTAAA
>CAEFZX010010876.1:0-23302 GCA_903066825.1 Alfaro cultratus
TGGTCAACAGTGTCAAAAGCTGCACTGAGGTCCAACAGAACCAGCACTGTGGTTCTCCCACAGTCCGTATTTACATGGATATCATTGAACACTTTTACGAGGGCTGTCTCTGTGCTGTGGTGAGCACGAAAACCAGACTGGAAGGAGTCAAAGCAGTTGGTTATCGTTAGGAAGCTATTTAACTGTTTACATACAGCTTTTTCAATAATTTTGCTGATGAAAGAGAGGTTGGAGATTGGCCTGTAATTCTGCAGTAGTAATTTGTCCAGATTATTCTTTTTTATCAGTGGTTTGATTACTGCTGTTTTAAAAGTTTGGGGGAAAATGCCTGATGAGAGTTCCTGTGAAAATAAAAAGCTTAGGAGATTGTTCTCGTTCTAAGGTTTCTGGTTTGTTCTGATTGGATGATCACCACTCATTGCTGGCATCTAAAATTCTTACTTCATTAGAAGCAAAAATGATGCCAACTGGGTCATGAAAGTCACAGGAAACATGAAAGTCAATGCCACAAGGATTTAAAAAATCTACTAATCTTTTCACCTTTACATGATGTTTAGCTAGTATTTTGTATTGATTTGCACATCTGCAGGTATCAGAGTATCCGAAGGACGATAACAAATGACAGCAGACAGGAGGAGCAGCCAGCCAGTGAGCTGCTTGGGGATGAGACTGATATGCATCCATCTGTTCCAGGTAGCACCCCAACCATACTTTGCCGTTAAACGACACCACTGAACTTACTACCTTTTGTCATGTTATAACCAAAATGCATGTATTTAATCTGCACAAACTAGAACACATTTGGGAATTGTAAGGAAAATAAACTGCATTCAAAGTTTCAAATATTAATGATGTGGTGTGTTTCTTCACAGTCCATACTCTCAAGTCTCCTGTTTTGGCTGGGAAACTACCCGTTTTACCCTCCTTCCCGCTGTGGTCCTGTATTATTATTTTCCCAAAAATATCCTGTATTGTGCGCCTCACCTCCCACCCTCCGCTCGGTGTTACTTTCCTCTATCTCCTGGTCTAACTGTCTTTTCTCCTATCTTGAAATGTCAAGATGGGAGAAATCTTACGTTCTTTCGTTCACCACCACATGATGGTGCCAAACCCAGTTTATTTATAATTCTTCATTATAATTTCAATGTAATCTGTCATATTATACATTAGAACGAGATTTACCAGAAAGACACACAGAAGGAGTGTCTTTCTAGACACATGACAAATGCGTTCACAAATGTGTCCAGATTTGTCACAAATTCACAATGAGGACTTTTTAAAACATATATCTTAAAATAATGCAGTCCTGCACTTGCAGGCTACTTGGGGTCGACGCTATGCAGTTTCTCTAGTTAAAATGAGAAAGAGGAAGAAATTCCCAGCTTGCAGTTTTTCTTCCTCCACTGTGCCAGGCTCAGTTTGACATCTCACAAACAAATCAATGCACATCTTCAATTCTGCAAACTCCATTACATGCTCAGTCTCTTGTCATCTTGTAGCAGCATTGTTTCTGCTGCATCACTGTATCTAAACTCCACTGGAATTTTGCCATTAATAGCCACTGGGCCGCTCATAAGTACTGCTCCCTCAATTGAAAAGGTAAAACAATTATTTTTGGATATCTAACGAAAACCGAACTGTGGACCAAGGTCTGCTATGTGCACTCAATTTGGTGCTTTGATTAGTCTTTTGTGCATCTTTGGTCACTTTTTGTATTGACTCTAAAACTGCTATGGAGTTTGGTACGTTACTACAATCTATTAAACAAAATGTACCTACAATTTTGGTTAAATTTCGTATTGCGCATTATCTTTATAATTTTTTCCCCTGTCTTTTTCTCTCCCTCTGCTCGTGTAAGTTCAAAGACTTGATAACAAATTATTTTATTTTCATAATTCATTGACATTTTTGACAGTACAATTTAAATTGATTTACTTGAGATGATTCTTAATGACATGTTTTTTGTCTGACTATACTTTAATAAGTATAATTTAAATTCATCATTGTGGGTAAAAAAAAATCTTAATATTGAGCATTTTAAAAAAAAGTATATATGTTAAAGGGATCTAGGATTATTGCTCTGCGACAGACTGGCGACCTGACCAGCACCCCTCCTGATCCCACTGGACAAGGGTGTTAGAAAATGGATGGATCTAGGATTAACTGAACATGTCGATCTAAATATGTTGTAATTTTCCTATTAACTAAAAAAATGCTGTTTGTGATGCGCCAAAACTCATAAATGTAGATCTTTTGTTATGTTTTACACCCATGGCGGTCGCCATTTTTTCACTCGATGGATTGATGACGCATAATGATCCATTCTATTCTGGAATTTACAGGGTAAACACAGAAAGGCTAACTTTACCCGAGTAGTTATTTATCATCCTGTGCTTAACTGGTGTAATTTTAGATGGTGCCACACTGTGTCACTATTGGCTGTAATTTGAAAAAAAAGAAAAGAAAAAAATGAGGCGAATCTGGATAATTTCCCACATGAAAGAGCGCAGTGCCAGAGCTGGTATGGAAAACATCTTCCCAAGAACTTAATCTGTGTCCTCGACATTTCTCTCCAGAACACTTTGAGTCATTTGTACCAGGAAAACTAAGGAAGGCTCTAACAGGTGATCTTTACCTAGTCATTGGCTGGCCCACCTGCCAATTGTAATAAACAGTTGCCAATCAAATCCTCAATAATCTGGGACTTTTCAGAGTAGCATGATAGGACAGAAATCGAGCGCAGGCCAACTGTGAGGAAGTAAAAATAAGATGCATCTCAAAACACTTGCAAGAGGTGGTTCTTCAAGCTTCTGACTCAGGGAAGCTGAATTGAATGCCTTTACACCACCCACTTTCCTAGGGTTTTGTTTGTTTAAAAAAAACAACAAAAGAAACCCAGATTAAAACCACAGATCTTTTTTTGACTTACCTGCCTGTATTTTACTGTATTTTATGTAGATTCAGTTTGTGGTTATAGCATGAAAAAATGAGGAAAAGAGGCTTTTTTCCCCCTTGTCTGCTTTCTTTTTTTCTGACATTGCTCATTTAATCTTTCAGAGCTCCGGAGGGAAAACGGTGTGGCTCAGGCTAGTTCCAGGTCTCGCATCTCCTTGCTGCTGCAGTCCCCCACCGCCAAGTTCCTCACCAGTCCTGACTTCTTCACTGTGTTGCATTCCAACCCTGTATGTACACCGCTCAAAAGTACTTTGCAATACAAACCGGTCTAATCAGCCCAGGTATATATCCTGCTACAGTCAGTAGATCATAAAATGCCTGTAAGTAAAAGATTGCCTATCTAAGAGAAGGCGGCTGATCACCTACAAAAAATAGATGACGTGGAAATATTAAAGCGACATCAGGAGACATTGGCATAAGGTTAGTTTGGTCACAGTTGTCTTTTCCAAATAGACAATGTTCCTTAGCATATCACCAAATTAGTTACAAAATAGCTGAAGTACAACAAGCTTAATGTTTTGGAGAGGCCATCACAAAGTCCTGATCCTAGTCCCAGAGAAGCAGTGAAGAAGTTCACTGGTGCTAGGTGGCCACCAGTTTTATCAAGATGAATGAGTCAAAATTCCAGTAAACGTATTTGAGAAGCTTTTGGAAGGAAATCCAGAACACATGACCAAAGTCAGAAAGTTTTAAAGGAGAAGTATTATGTAAAATCTACTTTATGAGCTGTACATTATGTTATAATGTTACTCCCTCATCAAAACATACCTAGATTGGTGCTTTGATTCTTCCATGCATGGTTGAGAAATCCTTTAATTTACCGTGGCAACTGTGCAAATGCCTGGGTGGAACTACTACTGCCTTCGAGACACAGCTCCTCCTCTGAGCTGCAGTGTCCAAGCTTTTGCATCACAGAGCAGCACTTCTCTAAAGCTCCACTATTCAGCTCCTTAAGACTACCCAGCAGCAATTAGCAAACACCTGGTGGAACTGCTCAGCTGCTGAGCTTATTAGCTCATTATACAAACTACTTCTCAGTGGAACGTAAAGACGTTGTTTAAGTGTTAATAGAAACAACAATGTTGTGATGACTTCCTGAAGACAGAGTTTCATAAAGAGCAAGAGTTTTTAAAGAGACAGAGGCTCAATTTCAATGGGTTAAATTACGACGTCAAATTTATTTGAAGTTATATTTGATATAAGTATAACATTTTTATAATAACTGAAGTTAACAGATTTAGTTGACTATCCTATAAAATGGTACTATGTACATGGAAAACACATAATGCTTCTCCTTTAAAGAAAGTAAATAAAATGTTCATTTTGCATTTTCCAAGTAAAAAATAATTTTCCTAATTGACCTATAGCAGAAAATGTTTAGTCAGATTTAATATCAAATATACAACCTTTTTATAAAGTAAACTGTGTATAAATGTATAGGGTTGACTGTAAATCCCATGCACTGCCACAGTAACAGTATTTTATACTTTACCAATCATTAATTTTACTGATAACTGTACACTGATCACCAAGTTCTCTGATTGTTCCTCTTCTTCTCCCTGTGAACTCAGAGTGCCTATCGCATGTTTACCACCAACACATGTCTGAAGCATATGATCAGTAAAGTTCGTAGAGATGCACACCACTTTGAGCGCTACCAGCACAACCGTGACCTGGTGGCTTTTCTCAACATGTTTGCGAATAAACAGCTCGAGCTGCCCAGAGGCTGGGAGATGAAGCATGACCACAGCGGCAAGGTCTGGCTGAGAAACAATTACCGTAGTCACTTTGTCTTAACATTTACAGATTGCAATCTAAACTTAAATTTATGACATTTTGTTCACATGTAGCCTTTCTTTGTGGATCATAACTGCCGTGCTACCACCTTCATTGACCCTCGGCTGCCTGTTCAGAGCTCTCGTCCAAGCCTTCTATCTTACCGCCAGCATCTGACCCGACAACGTAGTCACAGTGCTGGGGAGGTCAGTCCAAGGCAACTGGTAAGATTGAAGAAACTTCAAATTTTCACTGTTCTTTGACATCGGATAACAAGAGCTTATGGGGTTTTGAGCTGATTATGCAACTGACACATAGTAGCAAAGCAAATGAAGACGATTGACCGCAAGTTCATCATATCTGTACCAATCAAACTAGCCAAATGTCATTTCACACAATTCACAGCCAGGATATCTTTGCAGAAACACGTTCATAAGAAATGGATATCCTCTTATGACTAATAAAGTGCAAAATCAAGCTTCCCACCTATGTTTACTCTCTAGGTTTAAGACTACAGTTAGCTACTTTTAAAAACTTACCATTTTGCCAAGTTACAGACAGGTTGCTTAAAGGGTTGCAGAATTATGTGAGAAATTCAAACAAAATTGAAACAGGAAAAGGTAATTATTTTTTTCTTTCTTTACAGTAGAGTAACAAATTTTACAAAGTGATGCAGAAATATAGTCACTAATCGTGTTTTCATATAATTGTGCAATTTGGTATTTTGAAAATCAATTTGCTTGCACCAATTACGGAAAAACTCAGTTGTCAATAAAAAGTTTTGGCGATTGGATGAGCCATAATGAAATTGATTTATCTCGCAAAACTGGAATGGAAACTTTGTTCGCATCACACGCGTCACATGATCAACAACCGGATGTTAACATTGGACGACTGGACTTGTAAGACCAAGACATAACATGTCTTTTAATGACTTGTTGCGTGCACAAACCTTTAATTGCTTTTCTTATTTAATGGAATCACCATAATTGTGAAAAAACAAATTCTACATTAACGGAAAATTGACAAAGTTTTATGTACATTTATAATGGAAGCACAATTTAATACTTCTCTCGTTAAGGAGAGAAGAACAGTGTTTCTATTTCATCCCTACTGACCGCCAGAGGCGGTGCTTCAAGCACTGAATGATCATTCCTGCGCATGCGCAGGTCGAGTACTAATGACGACAAAGTCACCTGTGACCTGCCGGGGACCCACTTGACTCTATATAGTCACATGACACCCGGCTCTCAATCCCTTTGTTCTTCTCGCGCGCAGGTGTGTTGAGTACAGGTGTGTGGTCGTGTGAAGCTGGTTGCTTCTGTATGTGTACCACTATTGTCCTAGCTGCTTGTTGCTAGTAGCCCCATGACCGAGTTTGGTCGGAGCTGCGGGTAAGTCTCGCCCTCCAGGGGCTGCACAAGCTGTCTTCACCTTACCAGGTCTGCGGTCGCCGCTGCGACGACTGGTAAGTGTTCTTTTCTCAACAGTAGTTTACGGTTTGCTTTGATTTGCCACATTAATCGTTGTGGCTCTTTTGACTCACCTGTAGCGTTTCTGCTCGCGCTGAATTAGTCTTTTGGTTGTTATCTGACTCACCAGTGGCGTTTCTGCTCGCGCTGAGTTCGTCTATAAGTTGTTTATCTAAACTCGCCAGTAGCGTTTCTGCTCGCGCTGAGTTAGTCTATAAGTTGTTTATCTGAACTCACCAGTAGCGTTTCTGCTCGCGTTGAGTTCGTCTATAAGTTGTTTATCTGAACTCACCAGTAGCGTTTCTGCTCGCGCTGAGTTCGTCTATAAGTTGTTTATCTGAACTCACCAGTAGCGTTTCTGCTCGCGCTGAGTTCGTCTTCGGTTTGCTTATCTGACTCTCCAGTGGCGTTTCCGCTTTCGCTGAGTCCTTCTACTTTGATGTTAATTATCTGACTCACCTGTAGCGTTTCTGCTCGCGCTGAGTCCTTCTATAAGTTGTTTATCTAAACTCACCATTGGCCTCTCTGGTCGTGCTGAGTTCATCTTTGGTTAATTATCGGACTCGCTGGTGGCGTTTCTGCTCACGCTGAGTTCGTAGTCTCTACGGGAGTTTTCCTACAACGGAGTCGCCAGTGGCGTTTTCTGCTCGTGTTGACTTCTTGTTGATGGCCGGCTAATCACGCCTTTCAGCAGTATAATGCTGGATAATTTATGCTGCTCGACCTGTCTGGCTCCGCTTCAGCCCGACGATGGGCATGACTTGTGTCCCTCCTGTCTTGGTGTGGAACATCTCGGGGAAGCGCTGTCAGATAACGGCTTGCCTCAACTGGTGCATCATGCCCCGGTCGGTCAGGCTGGCTCGATTGGCTACAAACGGCCTACTGTGGCTGCAACTTCGGTGCCTGCGAAGCGGGCCAGACGACCGATGCAGGGAGGTTGTCCACAAAAGTGGATCACCTCTCTACTGAGCTAGCCCAAATGAAGGCCCTCCTCCAGTCCTTTCAGGCTGGTGGTGATCATGGCGTGGTTCTCCCTCCCGAGGCATCGGTCAATGATGACAATGCTATTTCAGTGGCGGCCTCGGGCACCCATTTCTGTGAGGACCTTCTGGAGCTGGGCTCCGGGGCCTCTGGGTCTGACTCCGTTGCCTCCCAGGAGGATACGGGGGAGTCTGTAACAGCCGCCATTCGAGCGGCTCTTGCCCGCTTACAGATTGGTGTTCCTCAGGCCCAGACTGGGGCTTCCTGCGCCTTCTTTATACGCAGTAGATCTGAGACTGCCTTTGTGGTTAAGGGAACTACATGCTTGCTGGTCAGATACCAAGGCGTTTTCACGCCTCACAACAGATGGCAGGGTCCTGGCGTCCATGCAGGAGGCACCCAGGGTTGGCTTGGGGCAGATGCCAGCGGTTGAACCGGGCATCGCCTCTCTTATTATCACCCCTGATGAGGCTTTGCGGCCCAATGCCCGTTGCCCGGGGCCTCAGTTCCGTATTACTGATGACCTTCTCTGCAAGGCCTATGACTCTGGGGCCCGCATGGGCCGGATTGGGAACTCTCTCTCCCATCTTATGCTGGCCCTTCCTCCTTGGAATCTGTTCCACTGGACGACACCACGCAAGGTCTGGTTGATGCATCTCTGCAGGCCTTTGCTCTCATGACAAGGGAGCTTGGGCGTACACTCTCCATACTGGTTCACGCTCGCCGCCAGGGCTGGTTGGCGCAGTCACCACTTACTGAACCTTGTAGGTGGAACTTTTCGGCTGGATGCCTTGGACTGTACAGCTCAAGCCTCTCGAACATGGCAGCAGCTGGCAGGGCTTCACAGACGTGAAGCCAACCTGTTGGCACTTGGGCAGCTGCGGGTCCTTCACGGAGGTCCTCGCGCCCATCTCCTTCCTTCATTGAGCCCCAGGTTTGGTGCCAGGTCATAGATCGGTCCAGAGATCTGCTCCAGATCAGGGAAACCAGGCTCGAGACCGAGCTGGGACCAGGTCATCTCACCCCTTTTGAGCCGCATAGTCTGGCCGGTGTCCTCCCAGGCCTCCAAAGGGCCGGGGGGCCCGCAGGTGATGCCTTAGGGCCGGCGGTCAGTTATTTCACCCCGGGACAGCTCGGCTTCTGGGCTGCCCACACCCCGGACTTGTGGGTGTTGTCCACCCTGTCCTGGGGGTACCGTCTTCAATTCCGCCGCTGGCTACCTGTCCCTGGCCGGGTCAGGTTGACTGTGATCCGCGACCCGGTGAAGGCATAGGCACTGAACCAGGAAATCTGCACGTTGCTGGCCGAGGGTGCTATACTGCCTGTGGACCCCCGCTGGATCCGGGGGGCTTTTATTCCATCTATTTTCTGGTCCCAAAGAAGACCGGGGGTCTACGACCGGTCTTGGATCTCAGGGGCCTGAATGTGTACTTGAAGGTCATGCCCTTTTGTATGCTGACCACCAAGGAAGTGTGGCAGGCGATTTCCCCGGGCGATTGGTTCACTTCCAATCGCCCGGGATTGGGATCAAGGGATCAGCCCTTGATTGGGCTGCTCATCAAGGGAGCAGCCCAGGATCAAGGATGCTTATTTTCATGTCCCAATTGCTCCACCCCATTGGCGGTTTCTTCGTTTTGCTTTTCAGGGGAGGCACTTCCAGTTCAGGGTCCTCCCGTTCGGACTGTCACTGTCTCCCAGGGTGTTCACCCGATTTGTCGCAGCGGTCCTCTCTCCTCTGCAGAGACAAGGATTTAAGATCCTCCCGTATCTGGACGACTGGCTCATTTGTGCCGCGACACGGGACCAGGCGGTCCGGGACACTCGGTTAGTGCTCCATCATGTGGAATGGTTGGGCTTGCAGGTAAATATGGAGAAAAGCAGTTTGACTCCCTCACAGGGGACCATCTTCCTGGGCATGGCCATGAATTCCGTCTCAATGATTGCTTGCCAGTCACCCCAGCGGGTGGACAGTATATTGGCCATGCTCCCAGAATTCAGGCATGGCATGGCACCGCCTCTTGTGCGGTATCTTCGACTCCTGGGCATGCTTACGGCTGCATCCACCGTAGTGCCCTTGGGGCTGCTGTCATTGCGGCCCCTCCAGATGTGGTTGAACAGCTTGAATTTAGACTCCACAAGGAACACTCATAGTCTCAAAAGACTTCGGGTGGGGCCTCAGTGTCTTCAGTCTCTGTCCCAATGGAGGGTGAGGTTGTTTATGACGACAGGGGTCCCGCTCGGTTCCCTCCCGTGTCGTCGGGAAGTTGTGTTCACGGATGCATCCTCCACGGGCTTGGGTGCAACCTGGCGGGGTCAAATGGCGCAGGGGACATGGTCCCAGCAGCAGAGCAGGGAGCACATCAGCGTCCTGGAATTGTTGGCTGTGCTTCTGGCCCTTCAGAGCTTTCTTCCAGACTTGCAGGGGAAGCATGTGCTGGTGAGGTCAGACAACACCACTGTGGTTTTTCACGTCAACCACCAGGGGGGAACCAGGTCAAGGAAACTGTTGTACTTGACTCAGCGGCTTCTGACCTGGGCAGCTCCATGCTGGCTCATTTGTGCCAGCATGGAGCAGCCTCAGGGCAGCCTACATCCCCGGGCCACAGAACATGATGGCAGACTTTCTCTCCCGTCAGCAGCCATTGCCAGGAGAGTGGAAGCTTCACCGAGAGGTGGTGGAGTGCATCTGGAAGGTTTTCGGCAGGGCGGACGTGGACCTCTTTGCCTCAAAGGACGCGTTTCTCCTTGGACGACAGCGGCCCTCTGGGCCGTGATGCGCTGGCACACGACTGGCCCCGGACCCTCCTCTATGCCTTTCCACCATTCAGCCTACTTTTTCAGACTCTCCTGAGGGTTTGTCAGGAGGGGCACAGGGTCCTGCTGGTGGCCCCCTTCTGGCCGGCGAGGATTTGGTTTCCTCTACTGCACGAGCTCAGCTCCGGCTCGCCAAGGCGTCTCCCCTCCAGGAGGGATCTTCTTTCCCAGATGGGGGGTCGGATTTTGCACCCCAAACCGGACCGGCTCCAGCTCTGGCTTTGGCCCCTGCAAGGCCGGGGTCCACTTTCTCCAGATACACTGGGTCAGTAGGGCGTACAATGGCTAGTGCATGGGCGCCATCCACGCGAGCTGTCTATGCTAACAAGTGGGCGGCCTTTGCGACCTGGTGCCGTGATAAAGGGCGGGACCCGGTGCAGTATTTAGTCTCTGACATACTGACCTTCCTGCAGGCATTACTGCATCGGGGACGGTGTCCATCTACCTTGAATGTGTATGTGGCTGCCATTTCCTGTTGGCATGTCTGGCTGAATGGTTGTTCGGTGGGCCAAGACAAGGACGTTGTACTGTTTTTGAGAGGTGCTTGGCGTTTGCACCCACCCAACCGTCCTGTGGCACCAGCATGGGACCTTTCTCTGGTGCTTGAGGCTCTTCGGTCCCTCCCATTTGAGCCCTTGGCATCTGCGGACCTCAAATGGCTCTCAATGAAGACGGCGTTCCTTTTGGCGTCGGTTTCCTCAAAGCGTGTGGGGGAATTGCAGGCTCTCTCGATAGCCGAGCCCTGCTGCCGGTGGAATCCTGATGGCTCAGGTGTTATACTGTGGCCTGATGTTGCATTTATTCCTAAGGTGTCACTGGCAGCAGGCTGTACTCAGCCGCTCCATCTTGCCCGGTTTGCCACAGGTGGCTCCTCTGAACCACTGTGCCCTGTTCGTGCCCTTGAGGCATATCTCCATGCTACGGCGTCCTTCCGAAAGACGGATAGCCTTTTTGTTTGCTACGCTGGCTCACGGAAAGGTCAGGCACTTTCTAAGCAGCGACTTGCACACTGGGTGGATGGATTTGATCTCTAAGGTTTATGCCTTGCAGGATCGGAGACTGCCGGCAGGAGTGAAGTGCCACTCTACGAGGGGAATGTCGACCTCATTTGCTGCCATGACTGGGGTGCCGTTGGACGTTATTTGCCGTGCGGCCTCCTGGAAATCGCCTAATACCTTTACTCGGTTTTACAGGGTGAATATGGCTGCGCCCCATCCCTTTCAAGGAATTCTGGAGCATCATACCCCTACATCATATTGAGGTGGGTAGTGTGGTGGTTATCCCTTGAATGTTGCCGATTCCTCGTGACCTTGTTGATATACGTCATCCAGTGCTTGAAGCACCGCCTCTGGTGGTCAGTAGGGATGAAATAGAACGAAAGTTACTACTGTAACTATGGTTCTATGAATCCTGTATAGGCCAGAATCCTTGGTCCCTCGGAATCCTTGCTTCGCGAGAAGGTTGAGGGATTCAGCGCCGGGCGCCATGTGACGATATAGAGTCACGTGGGTCCCCGGCAGGTCACAGGTGACTTTGTTGTCATTAGTACTCGACCTGCGCATGCGCAAGAATGATCATTCAGTGCTTGAAGCACCGCCTCTGGCGGTCATCCGGGATTCATAGAACCGTAGTTTCATTAAGAGCAGCAATCTTTTTATAAAACAGTACGAAAAATTAACAGGCACCCTAGTGTTAACAGATGTGGATGATGGGCAAAATTGCCTGAATATTTACTTGTTATATCATGTTGTGGAGTCAGATTAATATTTTGTTTATCTCATTGTTTTATGTATGTCCTCCTTTCTTTACAGGTGGGTGAAGAAACGCATCATCCTGGTCCTCCAGTCTTGCCACGACCTTCAAGTACCTTCACCTCAGCTAGCAGGGGGCAGTGCCAAGAGGTTGTCCCTGTGGGTCAGTATAATACGGAAAGACAAGCACACATTCACTCAGTTAAAATCCAGGCATTGTGAAAAATTCTTACCAAAAATCTTTCACATGATTGTTCTTTTTGAAGTAGGTTATCTTTTCTGTCAGTCTTTCCGGCTTAAGACGCTCTTAGGCTCACTAAAATTCCTCCTCACTGCTCCTAATGTTTTTTTGTATTAGAAACTCTCTAAAAGCCTAAAATGTTTGTGAATAATTATAATCTGACAGAGTTTAAATTCTAAGAAAAATCTTGAAATTCCAGAAATTCTAAAAATTACGTCACTACTCATAGTGTAATTTTACAAAAAACCAAAAAGTTGGGTTCCAATGAGATCTGGATGAAATATTAGGCTGCATTCACACTGCAGCCTGAAGTAACCCAATTCTGATTTTTTTGACGTAATGCGATCTGTATCTAATTTTTTCTTTGTGGTCTGAACACCACAAGTCAGATTCTTTTTTTTAATGCGACTCAGGCCACTTAGGTATCCGATACGTATCCGATTCAAATGTGACCTAACGTCGAGGTCGCATTGATCCGACCTGAATGTCACAGATACTCAACAAATGTCCCTATTCTGCATCCTGACAGAAGCAAGTATAGTCCATAACGGACTATAATGAGGATTAAGTGGTTAATATGCTGGCTCCGGTCGGACAACAACTTCAAATATGTAATCTGTGCTCCACCATTAGAATCCAGGTTTACTTTCACAAACACTGAGCACTTGTTTTTATGGCGGTTGGCAAAACACTGAGAACACTGATGTTATTGCGCCCTCTGCTGCGCATTCGGGATACTTTTAGGTTGTTTGCCCGTTCACACTGGAGAACACATACAGGTCGCATATATTTGGAAGTGTGATCCGCCATGGCAAAAAAAAATCAGATTTGACAAAAAGTGACGAAATTAAATAATTAAAATCAACTTTAAACAACAAAGTTCCCGCCCCTATAGTCTTTTAGAAAAAAAACCTGATATGTTCCAGGCTTCCTCCTCCAGCTGGTCTGTGTTGGCAGCACCTCAAACAAAAGAACAAGTGTGAGACAAATATTAACTAAAATGTGCACCTATTAGAAAATATGTCTAAATAAAATGACTATCCTAAGCATAATGTAAGCTGAAACTAATAATGTAAAGTAAAGAAAATAAATACTAACACCATCTGTTGGTGGTAGGAACATCCACCATATATCAACATCCACTTAAAACATCAAAATAATTTCTGTCAGCTTTAAGATAGAACTTTTAACCCAAAAAGGTAATTTCTTCCATCCATAGAAATCAATACCTACATTAATATTAAGTAAAACATAACATTATCTTCAGAAACAGTTAGTCCATAATTCAGGATGCGACATGTCGGGTACCATATTTTTAACTTTTTAATCTTTATAGCTTTCTTTAATGAAACAAATAAAACTGACCCGCTTGTTTCTTCTCTCATTTAGCTTACAATGACAAGATCGTGGCTTTTCTTCGACAACCAAACATCTTTGAGATTTTGCAGGAGAGACAGCCGGACTTCAGCCGAAACCATGTACTCAGGTATACCAACATGTCTTCTTTCATGTTTACAATGTTTTACATTATGTGTTTCTCAGTTTGTTTACTTTTTAAATTCAGTATAATATGTCAGAATGTGAGCGAAAGGCAGGCTGTCTTCTGTCAGACTATCTCAGGGGAGCCGTGGCGACATTGTAGCTTGCCACCATTGGGGTGTGTGTGAATGTAGTGCTAAAGTGCTCTGGTGTTCTCTGGACTAGAGAAAGCCATTGAGGCCATTTTTCAGTATCTTTCTACAGGTTTCTCATAAGTTTGCTGGAATTCTGGCCCATTTCCTCTGACAGAACTTAATTGCTCACTGTGACGGGGTTCTCTTATAACTTGGGCAACCAAAGAACGACTGGCCAAGGCCGGAGATCACTTCAGTGAAATTTATTATTTTTTTCTTCAGGTGAACAAATATCAGGTGCAAAATATATACAAAGGACGTCCAAAGCAAGTTTAAAATCAGACAAACAGCAGTACCTTCAGTGTCATAGTCCATCACCTTCAGTGTGACTTCTCTGGAATCTAGCTGCAGACTGCCTCCCTGTGGAGCAGAGCCCTGCTTTTAAAGCCACAGGCTCCGCCCACAGAAGGTCCAATCAAGCAAAAAAAAGAAAACCTCCAAAAAACTAAGTAATTACTTCTAACTCAAATAAACTCTTAAAGTATACAAAATAATAAGAATAATAAGAGAAAAATAAATAAACTAATCAAAATACAACCCTCAATTTAATAGAAGACACCCAGCACATTCTGATGACATCACCACATCATGTAATTCTCTCCCGGTGCGCCACAATCCGGAAACTATCCTGTTTGAAAAATAGAGCCGGGAAATGTTTGAAACTGAAAATACCAGGTTATGATTAACATTAAGCTGAAAGCAGGAACACCACGTGTGCATCCACGATGAACCGCACCAGCCCAAACTGCAACAAAATGTAAGTTAGCGGTTGTGCACATGTTTGTATGTATGTGCGGGCATGCTAACACGGACTCTATAATTAGGTCCCAGCTCGTGACGGCTCCTCCGTCACACTCACACACACCTTTTCAGCTCTGGCCACTAATGTTCTCTGGATCGGAGACCAAGACTTTGTGATGACCACTCCAAAACATTAAATTTTTCACAGTTTGTGCTCTAACTGTATTAGTAAAATACCAAGACATATTAGAGATAACTCAAAATAAACTAAGGTACTTTTAACTTACAAATTTATGTAATTATTTAAATAAAATATACAGAATATATATATATATATATATATATATGTATATAAAAATGAGAAAATGCAAATTTTAAAGGAGAAATCCCTGTTGATGGAATGTTTGATGTGATATCAGGGAGAAGGTTCAGCTGATCCGCACAGATGGTGTGTCAGGACTGACCCGATTGTCAGGAGATGCGGACCTTGTCATGCTGCTGAGGTGAGACATCCCTGCTGTTTTACCCCCATTGTCTGTCTATGTGTTTCCATTCCAGTCTACTTGTTATCATTCTCCAAATGGCCCACAGTGATCCAAATCTGGATCAAAATGGGAAATATCCTGGTGTACTCCAAGGATTTTTCAGGTCCTCCAGCATATTAGGGGTGCACCGAGTGTACTTTTCTGGCCAATCGCTCATTACTGGTCTTTAAAAAGCCTGGCTTGCCGATCGCAATTTTGGCCAATAAGTTTTTTTTGTCTGCAATGTTGCTAAATATAGCAAGAAAGTGAATGAGTTTGTAAAAGTGGGGTGACTATTGTTAACTGCAGACATGCAGACATGACCTGGTGGGCCTCAAACCTTTTTCACGGGAGAGCAGAAGAGTACAGTGTTTGATGTTTGGATCCCTGCTTGGGTAGATAACATCAGGGGGTAAGATTGACTTCACACTCAAGTATTGACTGATCTCCGATCTCCCAAATTTAAGGAAATCTGCTCTGATAAATCAGCTGGCTAGTAAATCGGTGCACCCCTACTGAATGCACAGAACCTCTAGTGAGTTCTGGCTCTGGAAGATCTCCTCCTTGTTGAAAGGGTCCCAAAAACCTCATAAGGGAGGTTTTTGAGACACAGGAATCTAGAGTTTATTCCTTGATTCCTGTGTCATGTCAATTGTGCTGAGTTCATATGCAAGGCCAGCCCACTGTGGCCATGTCTAACATGAATTCACAACAGGCTTATAATGGTTCTGGGTTTTTCATTAGTGTGAATGCTGTAGTCATTCACACTAAGAGAACTCACATTCTTGAGTTCTCTTTCATGTGGATCTCTAATATCAATATGTTTTAGTTTTATGAACGCACAATATAGTTCAAGTTAGTTGTAGTTTTCCCTAATTAATTACCGTTTTTATTTATTTCAGTTAACAAAAATGTTTTTTCAATTTCGGGTTTCATTATTTGTTAATTTTAGTTAACTATAATAACTTTGATTTATACGGAACTGTAGTAGTTTATAGGGTAAAAATGGCCTAAATTAATGAATACTCTAAATTTTAGTCTGGTATAGTCATGTTAAAAATGAACAGGAAATCTGTGAGATCAAACTGGAGACTCGGGCTGCAGTTGTAGATAATGTTTATATGGATCTAGAGAAATTTCTAGTTTACTTCCTCTTGTAATACACCAGGCACCACTTTTTGTTGTTTTACTTATTTTCTGCCTCCGTGGTTTACATCTGGGCTACTCTGTTGTATTGCCTCAGTGTTTTAAGTCTTTCTCTCTCTCTCCCCTTGCAGTCTGTTTGAAGATGAAGTGATGTCCTACGTCCCTCCTCATGCCTTACTTCTCCCAAGCTACTGCCAGTCACCTCGGGGATCCCCTGTTTCCTCCCCGCAGAACTCACCAGGTATCTTACTGAAATATTAGCGAATATAAAAAATGTTCCTGAAACTACCTGTCAGTCCCTCTTCCTGTCTCACTGTAGGAACTCAGCGAGCCAATGCCAGAGCTCCAGCTCCTTACAAGAGAGACTTTGAGGCAAAACTCCGCAACTTCTACAGAAAACTGGAAACTAAAGGCTATGGTCAAGGCCCTGGAAAGCTAAAGTGAGCTGAATTTATATCTGTGTATCTTGTTACACATCCTCACTTCATTTTAGCTTATAGTTTGGGTGTCATGTTCATTTTTGTGCATGTAAAGAGTGACTATTCGTCGGGACCATCTCTTGGAAGATGCTTTCAACCAGATCATGTGCTATTCCCGGAAGGACCTGCAGCGCAGCAAGTTCTACGTCAGTTTTGTTGGTGAAGAAGGGTGAGTAACTGAGGTGAAACCCAATCTTGAAAAGAAAGTACAAGAGAAGAGGTTTAAGCGTTAATGTGTGGGTGTGTGTGTGTGTGTGTGTTACAGCTTGGACTACAGTGGGCCTTCTAGAGAGTTCTTCTTCCTGGTTTCCAGGGAATTGTTCAACCCATATTATGGTCTGTTTGAATATTCAGCCAATGACACCTACACCGTTCAGATCAGCCCCATGTCGGCCTTTGTAGACAATCACCATGAATGGTAATAATTGACACAAACACAAAAACACAAATTGTATTGAAATGAATGTACCATAATATAACTGATACATGTCTGAGAGTTATCAGAAGTTATGGGAATTTCAGCAGCCTGGAGGAATAGTTTCATGGTCCAAATGCTAGTTTTGATGCCCCATTTTAATCTTAGATAAAAGATTGGAAAAGTCTGAGGTCTACAGAGTGAAAAGAAATGGTGAGAGTATAGACCCTTGTGACGCTCCTGTGCCTCTCGCCGCCTGGTCAGAAACACAACCCTACAGTCATAACGTGTTCCGTTTGTCAGGTAGACATTAATCAAGGTGACTGTTGAGGTCTCCACCTGTCTTTTGTGGAGTTTTTGACAGAGCCAATCAGACTGACTTGTGTTAAATGCACTGGAGAAATTAAAGAACATAAACCTCACAGTTCTGCCTGCTTACATGACAGTGGATTTGTTGAAGCAGATATATGATGGCATCTTCAACTCCAGGGCAAACATGTTTGCTTTCACAGGCTGATCTGCAGCCTTGTTCTGGTTCAGTCTCTCCAGCTACTTCTTCACCTGACTTCTAGACATAGACTGCTCAAGGTGGCGGTGCCATTCTAGAATTTGATTTGCCCAGTCTAATCAAAGAACCTTTTCGTCCAACAAACTGGACCAACTTGTAAAAAACTGCACAATTTATCACTTGTGCTATAATTATTTACATCTGACGTCTTGGAATTTAATCATTGTAATCTGGGCATCATTGGCTTTTTTTTTTTTAGCAGACAGCAGAAAGGTCACTTTCAAATCAAATTTTATTTGCATATAACATTTCAGTAACAAGGTATTTCAACGTGTTTTACATCACAAAACCACAAAGTCATAGAACACACAGTCAACAATTGAAACATTACATTTTGCCGTCATTATACATCAGCTTGTTGATTAAGGTTTCATTGATTATCTTTCAAAAGCAACTCTAAACAGGTGGGTGTTTAGTCTAGATTTAAAGGCACACAGTGTTTTGGCTGTTTTTCAGTTTTCTAGAAGTTTCTTATAGATTTGCAGTGCATAGAAGCTGAATGCTGCTTCTCCATGTTTGCTTCTGGTCTGCTCTGCATCCCCAGACCTGAACGGTCTGGAAGGTTGATACGACAACGGATCTTTACTGTATTGTGGTGCTAAACCGTTCAGTGATTTATAAACTAACAATACTGTATCTTAAAGTCTATTCTTTGAGCTACAGGGAGCCAGTGTAGTGACTTTAAAACTGTTGAGTTGTGCTCTATCTTCCTGATTTTTAGTGAGAACGGAATCAGCAGCGTTCTGTATCAGCTGGAGGATTTTGTTTAGGCAGACCTTAGTAATTGAAGCAACTAAATATAAACACATGGATGAGTTTCTCTAGATGCTGCTTAGACATTAGTCCTCTAATCTTGGAAATGTGACATTTCTGTCCGCTTGGAAAAGCGGACAGAAATGGACTTCTGTCCGCTTCAGTGAGACGTTTCTTATTGAAACAAAGAAATCCCTGTTCTTTATGTAAGATTCAAACCAGTTGCGCACTGGTTGGGTTGGAGAATCCGACCCAACTCTCCAGTCGTTCCAGTAATATGTCATGGTTAACAGTGTCAAAAGCTGCAGAAGCACTGTGGTTCTTCCATTGTCCACAGTCCATATTTATATGGATATCACTGAACCCTTTTACAAGGGCAGTCTCAGTAGTGTGGTGAGCCCGGAAACCAGACTGAGACATCAAAGCGGTTGGTTATTGTTAGGAAGCTATTTAACTGTTTAAACACAGCTTTTTCAATAGTTTTGCTGATGAATGGGAGGTTGGAGATCAGCCTGTAATTCTGCAGTAGTGATTTGTCCAAATTGTTAGGTTTTATCAGTGGTTTGACACCTGATGTTTTCAAAGCCTGGGGGAAAACACCTGATGAGAGCAACGAGATTACTATTAAGATCAGATCTTTTCTAATGACAGGCAGAACTTTTTCAAAGAAGGATGTAGGTAGGATACCCATAAAGCAGGAACTTGAGCTTAATTGATTAATAATTTCTTCTAGGCTTTTATAGATAAATTGTTGAAATTCAGTCATTTTTTCTGCATTTGTTTTGATTGGGCACAGCATTAGTACTGGATTTAATGTGGATGTGCAGATTAAATCTTTGATTTTTTTTTTTTATTTTCTCTTCAAGGAAGTTGGGAAATTGGTTGCATGCTGCGTTGATTGCAGTTTAGATGGTACAGTCATTCTGTAAGCTGTTGCCAGTAAACCTCAAGTATTGTTAATGTTTTTGTTTCTGAATTCTGCAAAGAACGTTTCACTTGCATGTTTTAGTGTTGAGTAATAGCTACGCAGTATTTCTTTGTAGATTTCATAATAAACGGGAAGTTCAGTTTTCACCATTTGCATTCGGCATAGTTGTCTTGCAGATCTAACTGTGCATTTCTACACTGAGACTTGTTCCTACCACAAACAATCTTCACTTTAATGGAGGCAATGAAATCAATGATGTCTGAAATTCTAGAAAGGACATTATCTACCAGCTCATCTACATCACTGCAGCTTACGGATGAGGACAAAGAGTAGATTAAATTAAATGTTTGTGCCGTGTTGTCTGTGAAAGAATGTTTTGTGATAGTAGCTGTTCGGCTAAGTGAGTCAATGTTGATTGTGCTTTCAAAGATAGCAGCAAAATGATCAGACAGTGCAACATCAGTTAGAGACATTGGAAATATTCACACTGATAATTAGATCCAGTGTGTGACCTCTATTCTGTGTTACTTGGTCAATATGTTGAATTAGACCAAGATTATCAAGAATATTCCACAGGTTTGTGTTCAGTACAGTCATAAGGCCAAATATCCATTTGTTTGTGTGCCTCAGGTTCCGTTTCAGTGGCCGCATTCTGGGTCTGGCTCTGATCCATCAGTATCTACTGGATGCTTTCTTCACCAGACCCTTCTATAAAGGCCTTCTGCGCATGTATGTTTACCCAGAATTAACCATGAACATAAAAAAAGCATTCACCAATATGCATTTTAATTGTTTACAATTTTGTTATTGTAAGGCTACGCTCACTGGAAGCCCCAAAAACTCACACGAGTGCAGCCATTCATTGTTTGCCTTTTCCTTTCTCCAGTCCCTGCGATCTGAGTGACCTGGAATATCTGGATGAGGAGTTCCACCAGTCTCTCCAGTGGATGAAAGACAATGATATAGAAGACATGCTTGACCTCACCTTTACTGTCAATGAGGAAGTGTTTGGACAGGTCAGACTCTGAGATTGCCTACATATATAAATGCTTACTGCTATCTTGTTAACAATTGATCAATTAGAAAATACTGAAATAAAGTTTTTGGTCACAAATATACCTTTTTTAAATTTTTTTTTTTTTTTTGCTCAGATAGTTTTTATTTGAGAGCAGTTAGACAGAAAAGTAGGTAATAAGAGAAGGGGAAGACATACGGCAAAGGTCATCGGGTCTCGAAACTGTGACGTCCATGTAAGGGTTGTGCTTTACTCGTGCGCCACCACAGCAGCCCATGATAAATATTTTTCTGTGCATTGTGACTCCATATTATTTACAGACTACAAATTACCTGTTTGTATATTATTTACTAGATGTTCAAAAGAAAATGCAGCTTGGAAAGCCGAAATACCTAGGCGCAATGCTGCTTGTCAAACTATTGGATGGTGTTTGCAAAGCTGCCAATCCAAGACTGCCATTTATTTTCCTTGGCGATGATTGGCTTTACTCTCAAGACAAGAGATAAAACTGTAGCTTCTACAGTCTTGCTAAGACTGTTTCCGCTGTGTACATTAATGCATATTAAGATATATTTAGTGTTTGAGCTAATAAAAAAATATATTGTTCTATAGTATGTTGCATTAGTCAAAAAAATGAAAAAACAAACGAACATATGAGACACACTGGAGGGTAAGTCACATTTAACCTTTCAGAGTGAAAATTCAATGAGAAAATTCAGTGAATACTCCTGTCTTCTCCCATCTTAACTTTACTGCTGATGTTTCCAATTGGGATGCAGTTTTCAGGCTGAAATTCGGCTTTTTATCTTTAAAAAGCCAGACCTGCCAATTCTGGTTGAAAGCAACGGTCGATTGCTGATCTCCCAAAATTAAGGAAACAGGGCCAATTTATCTGTGCACCCTTTGCTCCCAAACCCAGCTCCACTGAACTTGTGGATTCTGCTTTTGAAAGTGGTTAAATCATTATTACATCCGTCTGTCTGACTTTCAGACTCAAACACTGTTTTAGCTTTGAGCTAAACATGCTTTTTGCAGATCACAGAACGGGAGCTGAAACCTGGTGGAGGGAACATCCCTGTCTCAGAGAAGAACAAGAAAGAGTACATCGAGCGGATGGTGAAGTGGAGGATAGAGCGAGGAGTCGTCCAGCAGACTGAAAGCCTGGTCAGAGGTTTTTATGAGGTGGGGTTGTGTCAGCGCTGTAAAAGCAAAACAGTTTATTAGGCACATTTCAATCTTAACAGGACATTTATTACCTTTACAACAAATGTTTTTCTTCAGGTGGTGGATGCGAGGTTGGTGTCTGTGTTTGATGCCAGGGAGCTGGAGCTGGTCATTGCTGGCACTGCTGAGATTGACTTATCAGACTGGAGGAGCAATACTGAATACAGAGGAGGTACACAGGGATCAATAAAGTAATCTCTGAAAAAATTTTATCACTTTTTCTTCCTCTGTCTTGTACTTCCTTCACGTCTTCAGTTCTCCCTTAATTTTTTTCTGTGACTCCCTCATAAATAAAACTATTTTCTGTTTTCCTATTTTCATTCCTTAATTGTGTCAATGTCTAATTTATTTATATAGCACTTTAAAAACGGGTTTAAAACAGCACCAAATGCTGTACAAAAATTGATAATAAAATGAGTTGATGAAAAGAAACAGAAAATAATACAAGAAAAAACATAAAATGTTAAAATAATAATTAAAAACAATAAAAACATAGCAACAGAAGAGCTACTGTATCAGGCCTTAATTAAGTGACAGAATAAAAATTAGTTTTAAGAAGAGCTTTAAAATGGTCCAGGCTGTGGGCAGATCTAATCTGGAAAAGTAGATCATTCCATAGAATAAGAGCAGCAATGGAGGAAACCTGATTAACTTTTCTCTTAAGGCGAGTCCGAGGGACTTTCAGTAGCAGCTAATTGTTTGATCTTAAAGTTCTGGACACAGAATGAAGTTTCAAAAGATCCTGAAAATAAGGAATGGCTAACCTGTTTAAAACTTTATAAGTTTTTAAAAGAATCTTAAATCTATTCGATATGAAACAGGCAGCCAGTGTAAGGAGGCCAATATTGAACTTATATGGTCATGCTTCCGGGTGCCTCTAAGAAGCCGAGCTTCTACATTCTGGATCATTTGAGCATGTTGTATCAGTGATTCATCCATGCCTTTACACAAAAATTGCAATAATCCAATCTAGATGTAATGAAGGCATGGATAATTCATTCAAAATTCTTTTAAAAAAACTGATTTTACCTTTAAAATCACTTGTTAAAATCTGCAAGTGATAGAACTAACTTGTTTGTCAAATTTTAAACAGCTACCAAAGATAAAACCAAGATTCCTGGCTGAAATCCGACAAAATTGAGCTAAAGAACCAAGTATCAAGTCTGGATTTTTAATGTAATGTTTTGACCAAATAATAGGACTTGAGTTTTGCTATGATTGAGGTGAAGAAAATTTAGTTCCATCCATGATTCAACTTCAGCTGTTTTGTCTTTTTTCACTCCTTCCTTGTGTGTTTCCTCTTTATCTCGTCTCCTTCCTTTCTTTCAGTTCCATCTGCCAGTTTCTGCTTTTTTCTGGTTGCATATGTAATGCCATACATATGGAACCATATGTTCCACTGTGCCTGCATACACTGAACCATATTTGTAGTTTTGCATTTTAACTTAGTGAGAACAACTGGGAAGTCTTGGGTACTGAAAGGCATGGAACTTTAATATGATGTGACAGCTTCCCTCTTACCCGGCCCGACTTGCACACACACGGGAGACAGTCAGTTGGAATTTCTGTAGTTTACTGTAATGAGTAGTTGACACAAATAGCGCAGTTAGGTTCCCCTACTGGTCCACCAGTCCGTCACATCAGTGCGTAAAACAGCCTGTGTTTTACAAATAATTATTATAATAAAGTTTAACAAAATATTTTTCTAACGTGAACGTATAGTGGTTTTGATTGATAATACATATTTAAAATTAATACAACACAATTTGATCTCTCTTTTACAAATGAAATAAATTAGAAAAATAAATACAGCAATCAAAATTAATCATTAAATTACCAAATAACA
>CAEFZX010010877.1:0-55093 GCA_903066825.1 Alfaro cultratus
CCACCCCCCCACCCAACCACCCTCAAACCATCCCTCCATCCATCCATCCATCCATCCATCCATCCATCCATCCATCCATCCATCCATCCATCATTTCATCATCCATCATCCATTGTTTCATCATCCATCCATCCATCCATCCATCCATCATTTCATCATCCATCCCTCCATTGTTTCATCATCCATCCATCCATCCATCCATCCATCCCTCCATCCATCCCTCCATCCATCCATCCCTCCATCCATCCATCCATCCATCCATCCATCCATCCATTTATTGTTTACTACATTAATAACAGAATTTATTTTATTTTGAATGAAACAGTTGTCAATTCAGTAACTATGACAAACTGCAAACATTCAGCTTTAGATGAAGTGAAACTATTTATTCTGCTTCTTGCTTCTTGTTATTGTAAACATGTGAAATAGATGCAGATATATTTTACAGATATGAAATGTTAATCAAGCTGCACAATGAGCCGTCGTGGAGGTCAGAAAGGATAACTGAACATGAACGTCAACAACCGATTCGTCCGCTGTTCCTACACAGCCCCAATACACAGGCTTCAATTAAACTTTAATTCAGCCTTCAAATCTCTGAGGGAAAAAAGATTACTCTGGCGCAGCAATTCTTTTCAAGTCACATTTCAGCATAATTGTAGCTCAGTCACTGATAACTGTCAGCTTTGCCTACAGAAGAAAGAAAATGTTTAAACGTGAAGAGTGCTATTAACATTTGGCAAGAGGACGGCGCCGGCTAAATTAGTTCCTGCTAAAGAAAATGAAACTTAGTGTAGAAGGAGCAGAAGATTGACACGAACATTTTGGGCCCAACAAAAGGAGAAGGAGAGGCGAGATATGGGGATAAAAATAAAAAAATAAAAACAGGAGGTGAGGTAAAGCTGTGGGATCATGTTTTAATGTCTTTAAATGATTTAAAAGGGTAAATCATTTAGAGATATCATGTTCAGGTGACATGCGTGGATTACAACACAAAGTTTGTACACTTTTCTCACAGTAACTAAAATATAACAATATTGTATGTATTGAAATGACTCACACAGGCACCTTGTGTGATTGACTGAGGACAAAACATTATTCAAGCGTTTGTTTGCACTTTATTACAAAACTGTGCAGCTTGGATATTAAGAACCTTTAGGGACTTTATATAGAAATCAATCACTTTCCAAACATTGAAAACACCTAATTGAAATTCAAGCATTTTCAAGGATTTCAAACTGATAACAAAACTCTTCTAATGTTTGTAGCCTTATTGAACTCAGAGGGTGTTCCTCAGAGAACAACTGGTGAAATCTGAGCCTTGACAGAAACAGCAGCAGCAGGAGGAAATGGAAATAAAAAGAGAGAAATTCATCTATTCATCAGCTTCCTCAACAAACAGCAGGGTTTGCTCCCTGGGATCCTGCATCAGTTACTTCCTTATCTGCTGACTTCAAATCAGAAGAGCCAGATTCAGATCCAGCTAGACGTCCTGGAGATCCTCCGTCTGTTGGATTTTACAGCTCACACACACGTTCAGGTACAATTCACATGTTTTCCGGGTATTACCTGTCTTTGGGAAGTACAACCTTTAAAGATTACTGTTTATACTCTGCTGTTTGATGTAATTCTTAAAATTTTGAAGTATTTTGTATTTTCTGTAAAATTACTGAGAAAATGTAATTGAAATAAAGCTTAAGTGGGTAAAAATAAACCCTTAAGTAATCTAAAAATGTAAAGATAGATAAATATACAGATATATATATATATATAGATAGATAGCTATATCTATATACATCTATATCTATATATGTATATAGATATATATCTATATCTGTATATAGATATTGAGATCTTCAGATATAGATATATAGATAGATATATATCTACATCTATGTAGATATATATCTATCTATATATCTATATAGATATCTATATAGACATATATCAATAGCTACATCTATGTAGTTTTCGATATAGGTCTATAGAGATATCTATATAGACAGACAGACAGACAGACATTGATGTCAGCTCCATGTGGCTGGCAAAGAGCAATACAATCTGTGGCCTTCGATCAGATCTTATTGGAATTGGTTGAATGGATCTAAACTGTAATGTAATTGTACATCTATTGTGCTTGAGATGACGTTTGCTGTCAATTAAAGCTGAACTGAATTGAATTGATTTGAACTTTAGCGACCCAGTCAGTAGATGTATGAATCTTTTCAGATGTAGAACATTTTTGACCAGTCCTGGTTAATCAAAGACGAGAAAATGTCAGCTTCATTATAGCAGTAGGCTTTAAAGCAGCAAGTGTCAAGAAAGGGCAACTACAAAAATGAGGTTTTCAGGCTAAGAAAGTACAGGAAGGACTGCTGTGACCTCATTTAATTTACTGCTAACAGAAACATTGGAGATTTAAACTGAAATTGAATGTTATTTAATGCTCAGTAAAACGCAAAACTATTCAAAGTTAAATGGTTCAAAGATATCAGGTTGATACTTTCTGCCACTTAGAGGCCAAACTTTTAAAAAAGCTTGAAATGGTGTCAGTGTTCTTCATGTTCACCAGGTTTTTGTGTCCTGTGTGGTGGGAATGGTTCTGATCCAGGATAAACCTGTCTTTCCTTCCCAGCTGGTTCTGGGTGTTGATGTCAGGATGAAGCAGCGAAACAAGAATCTTTATTTTGTCAAAGCCGCATTCCCGCTCCCAGTCGGGATTTCATGCTGGACGGGCAAATACTATCCACATTTATCCTCCTTATATAAGCCTTCAATACAGACAGCAGCAATACAGTGTTCGGTTTTCTTTCATGTTATTTTAAAACTCACCTTTCAACTTTTATAAACTCAAGAAGAATCTCCTTGATTATGATTAATTGGAGAGGTTTTCTTATGATCCTTTGGTGTTATTTTTATCTTTTGATCATTTCTTTGTTGTTTTATGTCTTGACATATTTAACAATTTATTTTGATAGAATTGTATTTATTTCAGGGTTTCTTTCCCCTTTTATTCTCTTGTTTGTTTATTTTTTCACCTTACCATCCCAGCTGTTAATTATTTCTTCATTTGTCCCAACCTGCTCCTTCACACGTAGCCGGATACCTGAGAAACTAATACATTTTTATATGTTTTGGGTTTTCATCCACATGAAAGCTCTGTATAATATCACTAAAAAAGATTATTTATTAAAACCAAAATTTAGGGTCCTGAGTACTAGTCTGTGCCAATATATCCACATACTTTTTTTTGACATTATTCTCAATCAGCCCTAACCCTTTGAGGCTATTTTCAAGTAACATAATGATAATGGTATAATAATGCAATTCTAAAAGATCAAAAAACTTTACATACTAATGAATATTTAACACTGTAATTGGAAGACATTTTAAATATCCAAAATAAATGAACAAAACAACAAAAACAATAAAATAAAAGTAATTATGAAGTCTCTGTAAACAAAATTGTCCTTCAAAAAAGGGTTTAGTTGAGACCAAAGCACCAGACTGAACATTTCTGTTATACAGTGTTTGATAGAAAGAGATAGAAACCCAAGAAAAACAATTATGGAAGTACAAATGATTGAACACGTTTTAATTTATCAAGCGATTAATTGATTTATTGCTTGCTGCGATAGGCTTAGTAAAAGCTTTTCTGAAACAAATCCCGTGTGCACAATATGAATATTTATGCAATGTTGTGCAGAAATTGTTTTTTTTTTATAATTCTCCATTGGTCTTTACAACCTACCATTGACCTCTGCTGGGGTTTTTTAATGTGCAATTTTGTTGGTTTTAATAAACTTTCATCATGTTCATTCCCAACTCCAGTCTGCATTTTGGTCCAACCCCAAAACCAAACTTCATGACAGGTTTCCATTTAGAAAGAGCAGAATGTCAGTAGGAGACAGATAGATCGGTCCTAATGCCTCCACAGTGTTGTCTCTATTAGTTACATGTTCTCCACTTCCACACATTTCCTCTCAGAAACACAACAATGCGTCAGGCTCTAATACTCAAAGCAATTACAGTGCTTTCAGCTTTCAGCCCACTTAGAAACACACCAGACACACACAGGCAGACATGCATCGTCAAGCGGCTGTTGGTGCTCACCGTCTCTCCGGTTGAGCTTGGCGAAACCCGGTGCATGGCTGCTGGACAGCTGGGAGGAGCTCCTGAAGGATGACGGCGGCAGATTGGAAACCAGCGCGCTGTCACACACCTCTGCAAAACAAGAAGGATGAAGCAGAGACTGTTACGAAAATAACTGCAGGTGTTTCTCATGTAATCCTTATACAAAGAGCTTGTTTAAAGCCTTCACAGGTGATGTATGTAAAAGTTAGTTAATTTGTTCATTAAACTAGGAGTTTTGCAGAGGAATATTCAAACTGGTTAACCCATGCTTGAAACTGAAGAGTAGAAATCATGAAAACCTTTATCCAGACATCAGCACTTCAAAATACCTTCTAACTAGACAGTTTTTAAGAAATTTCTTCTTTAAATATCAACACAAGTTCTGTCCTGGAGGAAAACAACAGAACTGCCTGTGTTACTTCAGGTGTAAACATAAACCAACAATCCAACAAGGGATTAAAGTTAGTGATGAATGAGTTAATCTAAAGTTACTTGATCTTATAAATCGAGTAGCGATTCATTGATAAGTGGAGATTTTCTTAAAAATCTGAGCTTCGCCAAATGAGCGCTATCAAGAGGAAACTTAAAGTGTTAGCTAAGTGTTTATATTTCAAAACAGAACTGTATAAAGTGCATTCCGCATCCCCACCGGACTTTGTTTGGACCTTTTCTCTTTCCTGTTCTGGTATTGCACCGCCATTATTATTTCTGTATTAACTGGCTGTGCTTAAAGATAACCAGCGTCGCCCTCTGCTGGATGGTTGCCACACCACAACACTACAATAAGGTCTAAGTCGATGTTATTAGTTAACTGAACTAACCTAATTTTAATCTATTAAACCATTAATCGACAATCGTAAGTCAATTAATTGTTTGCATCCCATTTCACTGTAGTCCCGGCCAGATCGGGACTAATTTCAATATAATAAACCATTGATTTATAGTTAATCTTAAGTCATTGAACTGTTTGCATCCCTAAATCTAACATCACTGCACAGGTTCAATCAGCACTGTAGTGAATCCCTGCCACTCAAACCTTTAACAGCCCCACCTCCATCTGATAAGGAGGGACTCTTTGGCATTCTTGAGGCGGATCAATTGCATTTTTCCGGACGATCTTTGAAAACCCTGACCTGCCGATTCTGATTTTGGTCAATACCAACCTTGTGTATAATTAACACGGTCAGGTGTTGTTGTCAAAGTCCCCAATAGCAGAGAAAAAAAGTCACTATATGATTTTTTAATAAAAAAGTAGCTAAATACAGCAACAAACTTGCTTAGTTAGCAACAATGAGGTGACTATCGTGAACTGCATGTGCAGATGGGACTTGGTGGTAAAAAACCAGGGGAAAGTAGCTGATTTTCAGACTTTTCCAGGGTTGAGTAAGATCAGCTGACTGTCAATCACCAAAAATTAAGAAAATCGGTGCCCCTGTATGACATACTGAAGCCAGCCATGAGTTAAAAATCCCTCTAGCAGTCCTGGGTCAGCCTCCACAGGCTTCCTCTTAATGGGAAATGTCTAAGACAGGCATCCTTATCAAATGCCTGAACTTCCCCAGAGCTTTCCCTGACGACCAAACCCTCTCTCCCTACCCCCAAAGGCCAGTTCAAATGTATCAATATTTCGATCTAAGTCAAGTCCTCATAAGTCAATGACAATTTCAGCTTTCAGAAGCCCTTTTAAACAACCCATAATCTGAGTTTTGGTTAATGCCAAGTGAAAACAATCCCTGTTGTTTCTCTTAGCAGGAATATAAACAGTCCCATTGTTCAAAGTCATGAAAGTGAAGACGTCGCAAAATGTGACACAGCTGGAGATGGATTATGGTCTTTTTCCCAGCCGAGGAGAAAGACAGTTAAGTTGTTAAACGCAGCATGATGGGAGCTCACTGGTGCTGAGAAGTCAGACACGTTTATCTCCAAACCATCAGCTTCTTAAATGAAAATAGTTTTATTCAAATAGGTTTAGGTTTAATCTGTTTCTCAAGCCTTTACTCCCTGAAAATAAGGAAATATAAAGGGGGAAAGGAGAGGGGATTTTCAGGAGGGTCCAGTTACAAAACCATAAAGGAACATATGGAAAACCAGGACTGCCAAAGTTGGAAGTAAATGTTGAAATATAGAAATTGCTACGTACAAAGATTACTTTGCTAACAAATGTAATACAGATTAATAAATGTAAAATGTAATAACAATTGACTCATTAAATCTTTCTGAATGTAAAACTTAAAATATAAGTATTTTATTCCTTTACTCTTGTATTAGTTTTGGTAATGAATTATTGTATTCACAGGTTTTTTTTTCAAAGGAGAAATATTAGTGGAGAAAATGAATCATTAAATGATAAAAAACAATAAAAACAAAGGCTAGATTAAAAAATATGTAGAATGACACTGATGTAAATTGTAACAGTTTGAAATTAAAAGCAGAAGCTGCACATTTTACAAATTAAAAAAATTGACAAACTTGTTTTCGCCATCTTGTTTCACTTGCTGCCACAGAACGTGTTTCATTGAGTCGTTTAAACATTTTTCTAGATTTTGTCAGCAGAAAAGATCTGTTCTGTTGGATTATGCTTTGTCTGTTTTTGGGTTTGATTGGATCATAGATAGAATGTGTGAAAGGCGACCTTCAGCACCATGAATATTTGTTTTTGCTCTCACGCTGCTAACCCTAAGCTACGTTCAAAAGAACAATGCCTCACTACTGATATAACAGCTAATTAACATGACTCACCCTGCAAAGCGAATTGGGTTCACAACTCTGACAACAAAGCTTCAGGGTTTGATAACTACGTCAACATCAAGGCACTTACAAGCATTAATACATCTTTTTGATAATCCCTGCCGCCTGATAATTTGGAAAACTAAAGCATAATATCACACCAGCTTTAAAAATTGTTTTAAGACTTTACAGCCAGAAGTTGTTTCCAGATTTCCTTAGGCTTCAAAGCATCAAATATGCACACTCACATTTGAAAGGACCAAAATTAACATTATATCAAAGCAGCACAATTAACTTAAAGTTAAGAGTTTATGTTGTAAAACACAGCAGGATTTCCACAACATTTCCAGTCAAAGCTCCATAGTTTTCCAGCATTTTATGACACCTTAATATGGTTTGATTAATTTAATTAGATCACCAGTCATGACTTACATCAGTCAAAATGTACAGACCGAAAAAATCTGTGTATCATTGTCCTGAACTGACTGTAGATGTTTGAAATCAGTGTTTGTGACCAGCATTACATGTATTTCTCAAAACTCAGAGGAAATAGGAATTCAAATGCTCTGTTTGGGTTGGAAAATCCAGATTAAGATCCTTAGGTCTGCCTTTAAACACACAAGTTTTTCTTGTCTTAGGAAATTGTCATAAAAAAAACTTACAATTCAGGCAGCTGAATACAGCTGAGTACTTGTCATTAGCAGGTTCTGCTAAGTTGTGAAAAACTTTGTGGCGGTAAGTTAAAGCAGATGCAAGCCTCACCTCTTTATCTACCCTGCAAAAACACAAAATCTAGCTAAAACTGAAATAATCTGCCAGTTGAATTAGTACTTCATCAATATTAAGGAATTATTGACTTAAAACAACCTCCTAGATCTTGTAAGTTAATTTTGTCTTATTTCAAGTGTAACATACTTACACTAGAAACTAGATCAAAAATACTCAGTAAGATTTTGTGTTTTTGCAGTGTATGTGGGTTTAACTGCTCTATTGCAATGCAGGTGTCAAAATGTTGTCACCACACTCAAACCTTCTCAGTCCATTTGGAAACGCTTAATTTTGCCTTAAAAAGTCACTCCAAACAGGTGCTACATGTACAAATGTTGATAGAGAGCAGCTAAAGAGAACTGTCATTTGGCTCAGACACTGAGAAAAAAAAAGTCCCTGCAGCGGCTAATAGTTGAAGGAAAATGTTTGCAGGACGCAGAGATTCCTACAAAATGGTTAAACTTAAAGTCTTCAGTTTCCAAAATGTGTAACCACATATTTTCTTATGGTTAAACTTACAATAAATCGAGTAGCGATTTAGGTTGAAGATTTTTTCCTCTTGTTTCACCCTCAACTATGTGCTTCTCTGACGGTCCTTTTTATAGTTTCTATCCCTGGAGCTACTGACCTGACAGATACTTGTTAAAGCAGGCGCTGGGGAGCTCTTATTGTGAAAAGCAGGTGAATTACAGTGGCCTAAAGAGGAAAATAAGAGGTTGGCTCTCCAACCAGGAGAGCTGTAATCCCTGAGGAGATAACATGTGGTAAGCCTTGACGAGGAAAGAGAGAGAGGGGCCAGTGGAGTTAAAAAGAACAGAGATGTTTTTTTCTTTTGGCATTTAGGAGCCGATGGCCCTGATGGTGTGACCAGTGGAGCACAAACACAGACAGCTCAGAGGAAAATGGAGGTAAATGTTGAATACCTGCTGGCCTCTGCAGTCAACCAACCACAACACTGACCCTGGCGATGCTGAATCACAAGCGTCCCTGAATATTAAGCTTTTCGACTCACACAAAAACAGGTTCTTTGAGCAAACAATACTGTTCATGCGATGTTGAGGAGAATAACGCGTCCTCCGTGGCATTTACAACCTGCATCACCAGCTAAAAACATAGTTACACAACATGATTTGTTGCCATTGATAAGTCAACTCATCATTTATAAACTCAAGTTATCTTTATGTAATAATAAAACTTTTAGATGGTCTGACAAAAAGGAAAAATGGAAGAGAGTAAATACTTTTGACATTTATTAAAAATGTTAATGACACACTACTTGATTTGGGACGTTTAAGTTACATTAAAATTTAAATGATTTGTGTGAACTTTTGCAGGTTTTTTCTTACTTTTCAGATAGAAAAACCCAAAAAATTGTTCTCAGTTTTGAAAAATATTATTTTTCTTATAGGAATTTTAAAAGATAATTTCTGCCAGTAAAACAAGAAGTTATTCAGCAGCCAAATAAAGCTGCAGTGACATTTGATTGATGGGGAATATTTTTTTGTTCATTCAAATTTCCACCTGGACATCCATCACTCAGCCTCTTGACATTTCGTCGGCTGGCACAGTGTCAAGTTTATCTTTTTGCTGTGGTGACAAATGGTAAGTTCGACTGCATTAAGAAGTGCAGAAGAAGATTTGAAACAATATTTGGAGAGAAGAAGCCAAGTACATTTAATTCAACCTGAAAAGGCAGGCTACCCTTACAGATAAGGAGGAAGATCTGGCCTTATTCGTGAGCTTTTCCCACATTTTCTCACTGAATAACAAAGTGTCCACAGAGTCCATGACAGATTGGGAAACCCTGAATACTGATGAGCGCCATCCATCACCCAGCAAACAGCAGAGAACATGAAGTCATGCATTTGGGAACCTGTAAGACCCACAAACACAGATTTCTGAGCTTCTCCGTATGAACGTCGCTCGGCTTATTTATCGGCTCAGAGCTCAGCCGTAAACAATAATGAGACCCAGGAACGGCTGTTTTCTGTCTGGGGCCAATAAGATTTCTTCAAGCAGAAAACATCCCAGTGCGTTTAACTAATCTGGGCAAATTTAAATCCAGTTTGACCTGCAAGAGTTCAAGTCTCCTCCTTACTGGGATAATAGACAACAAGCCAATTAAACCACATTATTATAAAAAACTGCAGGTCTTATGAGATTCAAATGATTGAAGTGAAAGAAAAGAATAATACATAGTTTTAAAAATCTGTTAAGTTTAAAGGCGCTAAGGCATCCCTAGGTGTCTGAAAGGGAGATTAAAGGATTTCTCAAACAAGCATGAAAGAATCAAAGCAACTCTCCAGGTATGTGTTTGATGAGGGAATACAACATGACATAAAGCTCAAAAAGATGGTTTTACATAATGATCCCCCTTTAAAGAGTATCTTTGTAAAGCTGAAAGCGTAATAGCAACATATTATGGTCTGTACGTGAACAAAAACAAACTCTGGGGTCTTTTTTAATCACCAGAAGGCTGTACTGCCTTTCTCTATCAGTCCACATGCTAAAAACTTTATTGAATAAATCCAAATGTCACAAATAAAGGATAAAAAAACATTAGACAATTTCTTTTTCCAGGCTCTTTGAAAAACCTGTACCCCTCCTCGCCTGTGGTGGTGCAATACCAAGAACTACAGAAGGAAACGACACAAAAACCTCAGAAGACACTGAGTGTAACTTCATTCTTCACAAAATGTAAACAAAAATGGAGCAGCATCAAATTTTAGCAGTTGTAGAATTTCTCTTTTGTCTTTGGTTGAAGACCATGAGCCATTTCTATTGTGTGAGTATCCTGCTAGCGATAGACTCACATGTTTGTTTTGGTTGTATTTACCCAGAATGCCTTGCAGTGAGGTCGTTTTCCTGCTTTTAGAATGGTTTTGGATCTTCTTGGCATTCAAATTATGCATTTGAGTTTCCTTCAACTGAACAGAGACCGGGGTCTGTAGGCAGACCAGAGTTTGCTTTTTTGGAGTTTGGTCATGCGTTCACACCTTAAGAAACAAACTAGAGTGGACTAAGCAGAGCTGGTGTACATGTAACCTTAGTATTGTCAATAATATTTAGTCGTACTTTAACATTTCCAGTCAACATTTAACACTTTTTAACATAAGAATATTCTAGTGGTCTGCTGTAGCACCTCTATCACTGAGTTTAGCTAGTTTTCTGGAGGAAACCCTGTTACCAATACTCTCATCTGAGGTGTAGATCTCTACAGCTCTTCCGGTCACAAGAGGGCACTTTGCTGCTTATTTGAAGGCATTGGTTATTTACCGTACCACAGTTCTTACAATGTAGAGACCAAAAAGTGGGAACGTCCTCTGAAGTGAAAATAAAAAGGGTTTTTCACCTCCAAAGCCCTCTATCTGTTGTTTCAGACGATTCTGCTCTCTTACACACACACTCAGATTTAAAAACATTCTTCAGTGTTTGCTGCTGCTCCAAGGCACTCGCTTGGTTGTGAAACCTCAATACTTCAGCCCTGACCTTCTCCTCCTCTCTGACAGTCTTTTCCTCAGGAGAGCTGACACCACTGGCCAGATAACAGTCTGCCGGTCTGACAGCTACTAAACTGAGTGGCTCAGCACTTTGTCTTTCAGACTCAAAGTAACAAAAAGAACTGTTCTGTTCTGCATCCTTAAGTCGAACACACTGCTAAATCACCCTAATTTCTTCTTCTGACAGTCACTAACAAGCCCGTTGAATCTCCAGATACGAGAATGTTCAGTAATCCACCCATTCACCAATCTGTCACTGCCCCAGAAAGAAAATCCTCCTTCTTATTGAGAATAATCACACTGATCAGAAGTGTGGGCGTCTGCGTGGGAGACAGACATCACCTAAATGATATGATCAAAACAACAACAAGCTGCGTTTCTGTGGTTATCTTAAATCACTTCATCCTTAAACTGCCAAGCGTGACTGACGGAGGAGCGGAGAGAAGCCGGGAGACACGACGAAACGCTCGCTTTCACTGCAGAGACGCACAACAATCCAAGAAGCATGGAGCCAGAAATATGCAGATGTGGAGGGAACGCTGTGCGCTGCAGCATCCATACCAATGAACCCACCAGGAGTTACGAACGATAAAATATCTGCTAATTCGCAAGCTCCAGGAAGTAAATGCTGCTAACATAGTTGACATAAATTTCTCTTAATGGAGGGCAGCAGGCCAACAAGGTTCAGTGGGAAAAAGAAAACTGTTTTCTTTTTCCTTATTCATATGAAAATACAGGCACACATCACCCAAGCACTTCTGCAAATGTAATTTATTTCAGAAAGGAAACACGAAATTGGATGCTGGGGATTCATAAAATGGAAAACTCTGCATTGCAGCAGCAGAAAAGCTTATACTACAAACTATTTTTATGCAAATGAGCTCTAGGGGCAGCATGGCATGTTTGTAAAGGGTCTGCAGCCATCAATGTAATGCTTATGTTGCAATGTGAGACCAGATCCAGAGTTGTTTTGTATCTGAGCTGCAGCATTTATTAAGTGCAGATTCAGCGTTTTATCTTTTTTTGTTCTGGGATTAGCTCTAATTTACTGTAAACATCTGTGAACTAATTAAACAGCAATGCGTCAAAGATTTGAATTTATGGGTATATTCCAAATAAAGTGAAACAGTATTTTAATGCAGAGACAATGGTGCGATGGAAATAAAACTTGTTGCTACTCCCAAGGTTTTAAATATTGACATTTTGTATAAAATTTTCACAAAGTGTTTATCTGCCGGGGTTAATCTGAAGGAAACAAAAAAAAAATGCAAAAAGAGCAGGTCAAGATTATCTGTTTGCCGCCTGCAGGACTTCTACTAGGTTACATGTCCGTCCCTCACACAAAATCAAAGTTTCATCTTTGGAAAAGTTTCCAAAATCTGTTTTACCTTTTTTTAAACCTTGGATGTATGTATGGATGGATGGATAGATGGAAGGTCGGATGGCTGGATGGACGGATGGACAAACATTGTTGGGAGGGAGGAATGGATGGATGGATGGATGGATGGATGGACAAACATTGTTGGGAGGGAGGGAGGAATGGATGGATGGATGGATGGATGGATGGACAAACATTGATGGATGGATGGACAACGATTGACAGATGGACCAACATTAATGGATGGCTAGATGGATGGACAGACGAACATTGATGGGATAGATGGAAGGATGAATGGATGGGTGGGTGGATGAATGGACAGACAGCTGGATGGCTGTCAGAGCTGAGTGAATCTTCATTGGCTCAGACAGAGCATCTGCATGGTGCAGCATAAGATAAAGCAACATTTTCACTGAGCCACTTCTGCTAACTCCATAAGATTCATATCAGTATTGCCTATCTGCATTCTGCAGGGCTTCTTCGTCACGACATGGATCACTTTGATGTATAAAAAAACCTCAACCATCTGGTCTTAGCTGGGAATCAAACAACGTACGAGATGTGATGTTAAAGCAAACCTGGAGGGTTTTGTACTTGAAGCTGCATTACTCATCAGACGTGTCGCAGTGTGGGAGGGATAGTAGGTTAATTGGCAACTCTAACTTGCACAGCAGAGATTTTCCATAGTACGGGATTCCTTTTATGCATATTCCTCAACATTTGTATAATGAGCCTATTTTGCTAATTAGTTTGCAAAGTCATGCATAAAGATCCAGCAGACTGTTTCATCAGCCGTCTGAACTGCTGTAATTTATTTCATTTCTTTTCTCAAACCTTCAGTTTGTGCATATTTGATAGGGAAACGGTAAACCTCGTTGTAGGGGTTTTTATAGCGATTGCATCTGCAGTGTCAATAAAATCAAGAGAACGTCAGTTTTAGTCAATTACTTATCTCAAACATAGATTTCTAACATGCTTGATTTTATTTCTCTCCTTTTTTTATAATGCCTGAATTTTATCTCAATAGTTTTATTGTGTTTTCTGTCTTTAATGTAATTCTGTTTCCAGTTAAGCACTTTGAATTTACCAACTTGCCTTGCCTAACCGTAGTGGTGGATTAACCTAAATCCTAGCCTAAAATATTAATAATTGTTTCAGAAATGTTCTCTTCATCTTCTTCACTTGTTAAAATTTAGATGCAGGTAGTTTGTTTGGTGGGACAGAAGCATCTTTGTTTGCTTTAAAGGAACTTTTTTTAATAAAGATGCTAAGAACGATGCTTAATGAGCTGCAGCTTGACGCAAAGCGACCCTGACAACATGATGGTGGGTTGTTGGAAGAGAATTTGGACTCAAGAGTTGAAATTAGCACATTAAATGTAAAACCTTTGACCCAGATTATGCATTGTATTCTGCCGGAAAGGACCCTGTCACTGCAATAATGTCCTTGAAGTTTGGTACGACAGAATGTGCATTAATGTTGAAAATATTGTCACGGTTAAGTGAGCAGCAAAGAACAATTAGCCAGACGAAGTCAGTCCAACTTTCTTACTTTAGTGAATTTGAACAGGGTGAAGCTAAAAGTTTACTTCTTGTGGAACTTTGGCTAAAACATATTTACAGACAAAGATATTTTTATCTCCAATGTATATAGTTTGTACAATTTGGCTTAATTACTGCTCTGAATTTGTTTTATTTTTTAACAAATTGTCTTTCTTAGAGTCAAGTTAAAGATTAATCGAGTTGACGATCATTCCAATAGTCAATTCATCACGATTAATTGTTCCAGCTCTTAACAGCTTTATGAAGTTCAAGTAGTTTCAAGGATTTCAAGCACCATGAGCCTATTTTTGGATTTATCAGGAGCAACACACATCCATTAACAGGAGCTGTTTGGAGACTTGGGAAGTGGCCTGCGTGGAAACTCTTGTTAAGATAAGGAGCGGTTTGTAGATCAGTCTGCTCCACAGAGACCAGAAGTCCCAACAGCACTGAGACTCTTATAAGAAATAGCTGTGCACAAGAAAAATGGGATGTTGTGACTGACTGAGGGTGTGCATGAATCACAGTCTGTGCCCTTGTGTGTTTGTGTGCATGGCTTCCAGACCTCTGCTGAACCACAACGGCAGCCGCCGCGGCATCAGCTGAATTCATCTGCAGCCGTCCTCCCTCAGGAAACATTAAAAGATAAGTGCTCCTTAAAAAAACTTCTCTGCAGATAATTTGATGCTCTCCGCCTTCCTCTGCCTCTCCAACAATCCCAGCTCAGCTCGCCTGCAGGCTGAAGTAAAATCGGAGGATTTCTTTGATTCACAGAGGAATACTTGGGATTTTCAAAAACTAATGGTGACGAGAACCGAAGCAGAACTTTTGGCCTAACATGTAAGCCTTCGCAGGAAGCAATAATTGGGTAGGATATAGGGTTAAAATCCTGTCTCTGTTCAGGAAACCTCTAAGAAAAAGAGGAAATGTGCTGCCATAGCATGCCAGTCAAATTCTCCTTTAAATTATAGATTTTCTGTCAGAAGGACAGGGTGAGTATGAGTCTCCTAGGGAAATGCAGGTTATCTACTGGATTTATCCAGAAGAAGAAAACGGACGTTTATAAAGTTGTTAAAAGTGAGTCACAGATTTTGTGCTTGAATATGGTCTCCTTTGTGGTTCCAACGTACATTTTTTCTTCAGGTGATTTATCTGGGATTCCAAACAGATCCAAGAGAGGAACCCAGACATCTCTTTAAACAGCTCTTTAGATCTTATTACAGATGATCCCAGAAGGAACATATAGTCCTTTCAGAGAGTTATGGGTCTGATAAGTTAGCAGTTGGATGTGCCTGGAAAGCACCGAGCCAACCTATTGACCCTTTACAACTACGTCACTTAATCATTTTAGGCACCATGATGGACTTCTGAAATGAGGGACGGGAGTATTGAACAGAGCAACTGAAATTGTTTTCCAAGTTGTTTTTGCCAGTCATGGTTTCTACTTGTTCGAGTCGAGCTAATTTGTCTGTGAATGTAAAAGTTTGAAAAAGCTAGCTTAGAAACCGACCCAAACCTCTCCCTTCTGATACCAATTTTGTCTTTCACACCACCAAATCACACCACATGTGGCCTGTCACACCACATGTGGTGTGGTGAACTCACACCACATGATTTGTGTCACTGTCATAAACAGCGTTTCTCCTTACATTGGAGCAGCCTTAAAAACATGGGAAAAAAACGAGATGCTAACCAGTTTTTTTTATACGTGCTATTCTACATGATGGTGCGGCACTGTCTCCATGGTTAATGTTTAGATGCGTACCTTCTCCATAATGCAAATCTTTCTAATTATACTTCCTTATAAACTGTATGAACTTTAGTATTCTTGAAAATTCGCAATTATACCGAGGGCTGACAGTCATGATTAACCGCTGCTATCGCAGAGTATTAAAAGGAAAACAAGAATGCGAGTTTGGTTTCTATCCTTGTCTGTTGGTGCAGCTGACCACACAGCACCCTATGACCATTAGTGAAATCAACTAAATAGAAGCGATATTAGGCTACCAGGTATCTGTGTTTGACAGGCTTTACAGGAGTGCCTTGGTTGTTTTGACGTCCATCATGGCGGCGCGAGCAGAGTTTTGAAGAGCGTGATGTCACGTGCAAAGGGTCAAAAGCAAGCAAACCAGCTAGGGCTGGATGATATGGCTGAAAACATATCATGATATAAGCGTTTCATATTAGCTGACATCAACAATTATTGATTTTGTTTTTTTGCATATCCCAAACGCTGCCAAATTGGTGACGTGACCATTTGTGATAACTTCTTTTACCTTGGTGTGGTGCTTTCTCCTTGTAAAAATCTGAATTTTTCTCAGCAACAATGATGCAGTGAGAATAAATCGTCAGTCTTTTAGATGGCAGTCGATTTGACAGGGATGATTTTAATTGTATGTAATAAGGGAGAAAGCTCAGTAAGGACGACCTGTTCTTCCTCATTTTGTCTATAAACTTTTAATGAACAGTCCGGTCGGTTTGTCTCTTCAGATTTCTTAAGCTATCAAAGAAATTAGATCCATTTTAGCTGCTCTCATCAAGCATTTTTTTCTGTCTTTGTTGAACAAATTTAAGCTTTTTGAATGTTTTTTTTATTATTATTAATTGGCACTTTTAAATAAGTCTTGTCTGTTTAATCCTTCTTATTTGATTTTTCTATCTAAGTTGTGTTTTCCCCCAAGAACGTGGTACTTAAACTGCTTTTCATCAAAGTTAATGATCTCTCAAGATACATATTTTATAAGTGGGTCAAATTGTAGGTTTACTGTAAAAAAAAAAAAAAAAAAAAAAGAACATAAAATTACAGATTTTTACTTCATAAAATGTGCTTTGAACAAGAATTGATCTAAAGCAACACACATTTTAACAACATTTTACATCCATAAGCTGATAAACGGGAGTCTTTGCACCAAAGTTTCACTCCAGTTCCTCTCCAGGACAATCTTGCTGATGGTGTTGCTGGAGGTTATGGGGCAGAGGATTGCAGATGGCATCGCTCCAGACCAATATTACACACATTTGTTCTCTGCCTCGCTAAAATTTAATCTCCTGCTGGGACTCAAAGTGTTTTATCTTCAAGTTGATAATAAGGCTCCATACAGGAATTCAATTTTTTGCTGTTTTGTTGCAGGGGGTGAGAATTTATCACGCTGTTGCAATATAACTGATTGGGGCCTGGACCTCCTGCAGCTATATGGCGTTGTCCGCAAGGATAATAGTTTTTGGAATATGGTGGGAAAAAGTACAGAAAGTTATGAAATTAGGGACAATAAAATGTTTCAGCAGCTGCCATGGATAATTTCAGATGGTAAAAAAAATCTCCAGCTCAATCATACGAGGACAGAAATGTTTTTTTTTCCTCAGGGAATTTCACAAAGCATTATATTTACACTGGATTCATGCAGATGTGAACAGACTCATCAAGCTCATCATATCTGAGCAATTTGCATTTATTTTGAATCGTATCTAAGCAGGGTCAAAGTAGGTGTTAATTTATCTGAATTTTGCTTATTAATCCCGCCAAGAATTTTGCTGGGAAATGTACAAATTATGCAGTTGGCAGCAACCACATTACAAATCTAGGTTTTACAATTTATTTGATTAGAGAAATCAATTGCAGCAATATCCGCGAAAGGATCAATTCTACCTTTTGTGGAAAAAAGAGAATTAAGAAAAACAGTGCCTTCATAACAGTTTTTCTTCACACACTCAGCGTGACGTAACCACCGCTAGACATTCAAAGACAATATGCTTCTAATTTACAAGAACAAATAAATAGATGGGGAGATTTTCCCCAAACTCCAAACATAAAATCTATGATCGATTGCGATTTTTTAGCTGCAGATCTTCCTTCATATGTGCTTTCTGCTTGGAAGTGACTAGACTTTATTTCCACCGTTGGTCCGGCCCTTTTGTGTATGTGAATACACTCAAGTGAACCCTGGTGTGGACCAAAACCATTTTTGAGGTGAGCTCGGTCCACTTCCAAATGAACTCTGGTCCGGTTCGCCTCTGGTGTGAATATAGACCAGCAACAAGACGTATGTCTTTTTATGCTTCACATTGCTAACAGTACTGCTGCATGTAGTGATTATACTGAAAGCGTATCTGATCTGCCGTTTTCTTACAGGATTTAGGATTTCTTATTAGATTTACATTTAAAATGGTATTGTAGTTGCAATAGCAGCAAAAATGTGCGCAACAGAAAGGCAGCAAGCAGGACTTGCTCGTTTGTTTTTTCAGGTGACTCTGTTTATAAATTATAGTCCACTACCAAAAAAGAACAACAAAGCAAAAAACAAAAACCAAATGGACCAACGATCATTTCTGGTGTGAATACACCCTGAGACTGATGTGCAAACTCTGATTTACACATTTGCCCTCTGTTACTTTCTGGATCAGTGAGTTTGAGTGGTTTTGATAAACTTGTCTAGTAACACTTTATTTGAAAGGGTGCATAAGACTGACATGAAACTGTCAAACATCACATAACACCTGTCATGAATATGAAGGAGTCTTCATGAATGTTTATGACTGTTGTCATTATTTGGTAAATAATGACACTTTTAATGCAAAAGTTGACATATTTAATGGGCCTTTAATGCAAGTTTTAATGGAACTTTGCATTAAAAGTGTCATTATTTACAGAATGACACTTTATGACAACAGTCGTAAACATTTATGAAGAGACATTCATGTTCATGACGTGTTATGTCAAGTTTATGACAGTTTCATGTCAGTCTTATGCACACCCCTTCAAATAAAGTGTTACCACTCGTCTTTTAAGTAGATAAAGACAACACTATGCTCTCCTTTACCTGCATGACCCATTGAAATGTTGCAAATTTGGAAGAAAACCTCCTTCAGTGCAAAGAAATATTTTTAAGTACCACATTTTGCTCCATTTGCAGCACCAAGTCCTTTGGGCTGTGTCTCTGCCAGCTTTGCACATGTTTGCAGAGGTCAAGTTAACAGCGATGTCAACACATTTCCACAGTCAATCAATTAGACAGCGGTCTAGACTTTGACTGGGCCATTCTAACATATCAACAAGTCTTGATCTAAATCCTTCAGCGATGGCTGAAGGCTAACTGTATTTCTTATGGCTTTCTTCAAACAATGACTTTCTTCCTGACGTTCTTTCGTAGACGTCAGGTTTGTACACTTCACAGTATTTAATAATTACATGATTTCTGAAGTAATTTAACTGGATTTCATGTAGAAAGCAAATATATGTGACATTTTCTTTTTCTATTTTCATTTGCATTCACAATACTCCCCGAAAGCTCTCTCCATCATCCCGCAAAGATTCAATCTTAATCTTTTGTGAATGGGCCTGAATATTGATGCATGACTCATGTTCATGTCCTCAGAAACTATACAGTCTGGATTTAACTTTGAGAACAGAAAAAAATAAAACCATGACTTATTTTTGCATCAGAAAAAACTCTAAACCTAGTGGTGACAGTGACAGCACTATCAGAGATCAAACCACTTGGAGAAAACTATCACTTGTCTTTCCATACGCTGATATTTTTAGCATTGCTGCTTTGCAAAATTCCTGTTCCACTTCTGCATCGAACTGTGAACAGGGAAGAAGAAATTTACGCTCCCTTAAAAGCCAGCAGGGGTGAAATTGCAGAATGTCACAGGAGGGAAGAAAGACATGGGGAACTATTAGCTAGACACGGAGTCTTATCTTTCCATTTTCCTCTTCTTCCCTCGCCTCAGCCTAATCCTCTTCACCCACCTGGTTCCTGTTCACTTAGCCTCTTTCTGCTCGTCTTCATCATACCTACTATCCTCTGTCATCCTCCTCCTTCATCTCATTAAAGCAAATCATCTCAGGGATGTGAGGCAGTGCATCTTAAGAGCGGATGGTGACTGCGACACAAACTTGGCAGAAGAAAATGTCACTGAGTCTGGGAGCAACACAGAAGGAGTAATACAACTAAAAAGCCCGGCGGTTTGAGCCCCAACACTCGATATTACTCTGCTTCCTGTCCATTTTTCTCTTTTGCCCACTTCCTCTGCTGGTTCTGCTCTGTTTCACTTCACTGCTCAGCTCAAAACTTTATGCCTCCTTGTTCTGTTAAAATTTTAATCCCTCTCCTCTGATTTTAATGACCACTGGCTCAGTTCTGTCCTTCTCCGCAACAGAAACTGACTCGTTTTGCTTCTCCTCATTAGCAGTCGCTGGGGAGCTGTGGTCACTCGGTTCATGAGAATTACACAACAGAAAATCATAGTGTGATCAGCATCTATCTGCATGTGTAGGAGGAGGGACACCATAAAGCTTGGAGCATCACATAAAGTGTTGAAGACACACCAGCTGCTCCAACGCTGCAACTGAGGCAGAATATATTGCTGTTTTTATATTTTATGCTACACAAAGTTGATGAATATTTAACAGATGTTGAAATGGATTTTAGGGTGTTTTAACACCTGATAGTTCGGTAGCCTCGGTTCGACTTGGGACCAAAGGGGAAATATTTGTTACATTTTCAGCTGCTAAAGTTCACTTTCACACTGCACTGTCAAACGATCCAAACCAAATGAAAAACTAGTTCCCCTCCTTGCCTGTGGGGGCGCTGGACCAAAAACCACTGAAGGAAACAACAGGAAAACCATTGAAGGAGACACAGAGCACAAATGTCTTCTTCATGAAATGTTAACAAAAATGGTGTAACCCTATAGTCTGCTTTCTGCTTTTGCAGCAGTCTCCGGTCCGCTTGGTGTTCACATATGCATTCAAAACACACCAGAACTCACTTCAACCGAACCAGACTTCCCTTTATTGGTCTGCATCAGTTTGATTGAGATATTTTGGGAGCAGATCCTCCATTTTGTTTAGTTTCAGATTTGGAAGCATGTGCAAACTCAGGTTTGTAAACATTTAGCACTAAACATTAGCATTAAGATATTGGCTTGAAGCACTCTTCTGGCAGGTTCTCCACCATGAAATAATTAATTTTTAATTTGTTAGCATTGTTTTATTCAGTTTTAATTGTTTTAATCATGTTTCATTCACCAGAATAATCTGTAATGCTTGAGTGTGTTGCCATCCATCAAAGACTAATCTCTAATGTAATGGAGAATAAATATAGCAGCACGGTCACCTCAGTGACTAATGCCGATTCACTTGGTAAGTTTAACGTCCTCAAATTATGCCAGTCATAACTAACACATGAGCTACTGCGAATAGAGCTGTGAGTGTAAAATCCATTTACGGTGTGAGACTCCCGTCACCCCCAGTGATGAAGTACGATGACCTGCACACATGAAAACTGATATCTGGAGCAACAGCAACTCATCTTCGAAGATGACGTTTGATAAATGGCTTTGTTGTTTTTCCAGGTGCCAATCGTTGTGGGGTTGGCCTTGAACAAACACACCGCTTCCTGATATTAAATGAATGGATGGAAGTCATGTAGATCCCTGGTTCAGTTCATGATGGGTGGTTTCTCATTTGGTCTGTAACCTTGACCTCCCCACATCCAGTTCGTGACTCCAGTTTTCCTCTGTTCATTTCCATAAATGACACTAAAAGAAAAATATAAAGGGGACTTATCCTCAGTTACTTTCCTTTCTCTGCCATGGAGTCCTTTCATGAATCATAAACAGCCCAGGGGTTCAAAAGGAAACTTCAACATATATTAACACGAAATAGCTGTGGCATTGTTCCTCTCGGCCAGCGCGCCGAAAAGCCATAAATTCCCACAAGACGGGATTCTGCAACACTCAAAAATGAGTTCAGATTTACACTTTCCACCCTCAGCATTTACCAGATTAATCTCGGAGCAGGTGAGGGATACTTCAGGAGCAGGGAGATTTAATCAAGCCGTCCTAATACTCCCCGGGAGCCTCCACAGCTTAAATAACCAACTCTTTCTAAAGGCACCCAATAGCCTTCAGTGGGTGAGTAATAACACCTCTGACTTTGCCATTCAGCCTCCAACATCTCAATAATTTACTGCAACTCATATTAGGTCCCTGCAGCCTGAAGCAGCAGAATAATAAAACTTTGTGCTGCCACACTGCGCATGTAGATGGCCAAACCATGCAGGTTTTACAGCATAATTAACTTAGACACTCTATCTATCATAACCACCAATTTGGAGTTTAATTGTGGCACAGCTGAATGGAAACTAACTAAACTCGATCATCTTTACGGCTCTACAGAAGGATCGTACTCTTTTTCTGCAGTAAAAGTCAAGCACTTTCAAGGCAAGTTTTCAAACTTTTCCAGCACCTCAACTTGGAGATAAAAACAATACAAATTAACTAAAAAAGACTGTTTCAGTTCATTGTTATATAATCTCAATTAGTAGAGTTAATAATATTCTCTCTGTGATAGCATTCAACATATGGGAGGGACAAGGTAGACTAAAATATAACAATTTTATAATTTGAAATGTCCCTCTCACACACAACCTTTACTACCGACTGGTCCAAGTAAAAAAAAACAACACAAATTTAACAACAAAAAAAATCTGCAGATTTCAATGATGTTGCTTAACGTATAAAATATACAGTACAGACCAAAAGTTTGGACACACCTTCTCATTCAACGAGAATGAAAAGGTGTGTCCAAACTTTTGGTCTGTAATGTAAATCCAAATCTAATTTATTTATAAAGCACATTTAAAAAACAGAAGTTTGCCCAATGTTTTAAAACATTAAAAACACACATAAAGCCAAACAAAACAATAAAAAGAGATTATAAACTTACACTGGGCCAAACACTATTGAGTAAATATTGAAAATGAGATTAAAAAACAGGAAGTGATAGAGATGCCTGTCAACAAATTCGAAGGTTTAGGAGCCACAACAGAGAAATATTGATCTCCTTTCAGTTTCCGCCAGATGTTTGGGACAAAAGCAACTGATCAACTGATGAAATAAGTCTGAAATATATGGAGGAGCAAGATAATTTAAGATCATTTAATTGCTCAAATTAAATCCTTACACACAATATAAAAAGATAGAAAAATAATCTCTAAAGATTTTCTTTCTAACTAACCTAAAACAAGAACATTTTAGTCTAATTTAACTTCATATAGCGAGAAATAAATTCCACTTGTCTTTTGATTAGGTGTATGAAAATGTCTTGTTTCAACTGTAAATAACGTTTTCCAAATCAAACATCAGATTGCATTTTATTGTTTGAATATTAAACACTTCCCAAACATTGAAAAAACCTCATTAAAATTCAAGCATTTTTAAGGATTTCAAGCACCCGAACGAACCCTGTATCCAGTTCCAGACAGGACAGTGTATGTCTGAGCCATTCTGGGAGAAAAACGACTTAAAACTTTTTGTTTTATTACTCCAACTGTGAGCACAATGAATCACCTCGACCAGTGAGCCGTTAACGTTTAAACAGCCGGGGACAAAAAGGGGCAAAAATGCAAATCAGCATGCAAAACACACATGCACCCACAGTTGGAGTGTGGTGGTATTATCTGTCATTAAAACAGGATTAAAGTCATTTAGTATTCGAGAGATAATCTGTTATTAGGCTATGATTACAGCACACACTCCAGTGGCTCAGAAGCTGCTAAGAGGGGAGATAAAAACCTCGAGGAAGACCGATCAATCTCTGAGAGTTTTAGTTAAGATGACGACAAGTAATGAAACCTTCACTTATAGCTGAATGATTCGGGAGTAATGCTTTCTCTTTTTTTGGCAGGTTATATATATACTTTTTAACAATCCTGCAGCAATAATATAAGTGATAACAGATGTGTTCTTTCCCTGAACAGATGTGTGAAAATCCTTACATTGTCCTGAATCTCTATAGACTCTTTAGCGTATGAAATACTTAACGTTGTTTCTGGAAATAGATGGGTGTGATTTTCACCTACACCAGGCTAGGTGTAGGTGAAAACTTTAATGATGTTGTTATTATTATTCAGAGGAGACACAGGTTTATTTTTTTAGGAAAGAAAGTAGCGTGAATATGACCTGATATTACTGTACTCCACAATCTGCAGACATTCTGTCTGCACCGATGAAGATTCCCTTAAGTCATGTTGAACAGATGAGAGGAATAGAATTAAATTTTCTGTCAAGTAAATCTAACATTTGTTTCACCCCTGGGGGGCAATCTTTAAATGTGCTTAAAACATTGAACTTTCAGCCCAAGATGATCAGGCAATTGTTCAAGGTGACCTATTGTTCTTCCTTGAACAGGTTAGGATAGGTTTATGGGCAACACAAATCATTCTGATAAGATTCTTTTTGCACAAAATCATTCTAAAATGATGAGATTTTAATCTGGTCAGTTCTGTTGATTTTGAGCTGTTTTATGGCCTCTTCTCACTTTAAATCCAATTAAGCTGTTTCCGGCCATGCCCTCCAATTCAACGTTTACCCTCACGTGAAAATGGCTGCAAACAGATGAGCAATTATTAACAACCGAACATCTTTGAAAAGCATTAGTAGAGCCTCCTGCACAACCAACAAGAATGTAGCAAGTGGTTTCTGGATGGTAAGTCATCCACTTACCATTCTGGATGGTAAGTCAACAACTAGACAATTGTCTTTTTCAGCAGCCATTGTACAGCGCATGCAGCGATAAACCACCAAACATCCGAAGTGGTTGTTAAATGTGACTTAACAATCAGGAGGTTTTTGGTGTCTCATTTTCTAGACACCAAAAAGCATTAACTTATTGCCAAAAAATGTCTGGGAGTTTTTTTAAGGGCTTGGTTTGTTTGTATAAGAAGTATGGGAGTATAAAAATGCAAAAATAGCAGGTAAGTTGTAGCAACATTTCAGTGTGCATGCAATAGCGTAGGGCAATGTGGCTAAAAAAACATATCACAATATAAGCCTTTACAATCAGTCCATATTGATAATAATTAATTTATTTGTTTTAAATATTCAAAATACTGGCAAACTACTTTTACCCACAACTTCCTCTTGACCTGCTATGCCTATTTTCTCCTTTCACGCCACCCTGATCTCTTTTAATTTTAAGTAGTTATTGATCAATGTGAGCTTACATGAAACTACTCATTGACTGCCTATTGTTTCTGAAAGAACAATTTAACATATATAAAACACAAACACTTTTGCATATAAATAGCTTTTTAAACAAAACAATAAACATACATACATGAAAACATACATGTATTTTTACCATGAGAGTAATATAATAAGAAAATATCCACTTTTTTACATCTGAAGTGACCATTTACTGATTCGTTTATACACATAAATGCCTCACTGGACCCAAATACTCTAAAAAAATATAACTATTTGCAATTTACAAGCCATCAACAGCTTTCAGCATCTAAACCGGAGCAAATTTTCAGATTTAAATATCCTGTGTCAACGCTCACCGAACTCCTACTTTATGTTAAACTAAACCCAACAGCTGTGTGCAATTTTCAGGGTTTCTGTGTCCCTCTGCATCAAAGTACTTACCACTCACAAGGCTGCAATTTAAACTAGTTTGCCTAAATCACTGCATTTGAAGGGGGATATTACATTTTATGAACTGTAACAGGACAGAGGGCAATTTCAGCATTCTAGAAAGTTCTTTGCGCAGTAAACAAACTAAATCAATGGTCTAAAACCCAACAGCAGAATGAGCTGGACATATAGTTTTGAAGAAGTTTGAAAAGTGAGCCAACTTAGAAGTAATTTAAGCTACCGAGGTGCTGAACGATTGAGAGGAGAGGAACATGAACACCAAAACTCTCCGGACGTGTTTAAGACCCGTTCTGGATTTTCTGATAAACAGCTCTAGTCAGACCTTGCCCCTGGCTCTGTTGGAGCGCTGAAACAAATGAAAAGTAGAGTGGAAAACTTGGCGAGGATGATTATTAAGTGAGCGATGTTCTATAGGTGGGCTCTCTGAGGAGCAAATAGATGAAGGACAGCTTATTGGTTTCAGGGAGCCGAGGTTTGTGGATTTCTTTTTGGTCGTAGCTTTCAAATGGCAGAAACTCCTCTGGGTCTGAGAGCTTTTCGCCGCACGACGGAGAGGCTTTTTGTTTTCACATGACTCACTGCAGATTCAATCACAGCTTTTGCTACTTATCCATTAAACTCGATCCTGATATTGATATATGGCGCTGACTGAGCCAAGATAGAGCTACGTTTCATAGCATCATAACCCAGACTGTAATCAGGAAACTGAGTCAGAGTAACAACCTTAAAGCTCCATCAAAAGAGTCTTTTTCTTTTATTCAGGTCTTTAACAGGAAGGTAAACCACACTCTTCTGTGAAAGCTGCTTTTTCCAGATATACTTAAAGTTTCATTTCTCTTCTTTAGCATTCCAACACATCAACTCTTTTAGTCCTTTACCGCTTAAAAATGAACAACTGTTTTATATTTATAAAGTCTAATGGCAAACTGTGGTGGTGTAAAGTGATAGTGTTTGTATTAAAATGAATTCAGCGACCTGGTGTTATTTATTTACAGCCAACCGGTGGTATTCGCTGTGGTCAGGAACCGCAGTCGCTAGCAAATATCTTAAATTTGCAAAAACTTTCAAGGTTTCTGCAGGTTTTACTAACTCATATTTAACATCTTCCTGGACCATTATGAATTAAATTTAAGACCTGTATCAAGACAGAATTGCACAAAAGGAAATGGCTTGCAAATATAAATATGTTAACTTGTGAGATTGACCAAACATCATCACATTCACACCTGATTTTCCGGTAGACTCATTTGTTACAGTTTCAGCTGGGACGGTTCGTTTTCACACTGCAACGTGTCAAACAAACCAAACCCTTTGAGTAACCTGTTCCCCTCCTCGCCTGTGGGGGCACTGCATCAAGAATCACTGAAGAAAACAACACAAAAACCTCTGAAGAAGACACTGAGCGCAACTTCCTTCTTCACAAAATGTAAACAAAGCTGAGATTTTAACGACTGCAGGATTTCTCTCTTCTCTTTGGTAAAAAATACCGTAAGCCATTTTTCCTGCTAGCACTAGACTCTCATGTTTGTTTCGGTTGGCGCCATGACACAAATAAGTTAGCTAGCTAGCTAACAATGGTATATTAGCTGTAGCTGCTATTGCCTCATTCAGTCACATTCAGAGAGATGTCTGAGGGCGACTTAAATTTTTACCTAACAGAAAAGTGAAAAAAAAAAACCCCATAAAAAATACGTAATTATATACTCCCGTCATGACAAAACTGATTTAATTTTCGATATGTGGATTTAAGACTTTTTAAAGATGCAGGTACACCTGGCTACCCATTTATCAAATATACCTGAATATGCATTAATACGCACAGCGGAAACAGTCTAAATGCTAAAACCGTGAAGCTAATGTTCACGGTTTAAACAAAAAATGAGATTTTAGTGATTGTAGAATTTCTCTCTTCTCTTTGCTAAAAGACAACAAACCATTTCCACTTGCCGTTCATATATGGATTTGAACCACTACTTATGGGAGCTCAGCCAATCAGGATTGGCAGCCAATAGCGTGTCAAATAGAATTGTAACGAAGTATTTCAACTTCCCGAGCTGCATTTTCTTTTGTATACTTTACAGAATAGGGCAAACAACAGGGACAAGTTTTATTTTTTATATCATATACATGAACACAACTTTTCCACAAATGTCCTGGACTGAGTAACAGAAAAATGTGAAACATCAGTTAAATGAGATCGATAAATACAAAAACTTCAAAATCTCTATTTAAAAAAAAAATAAAAATCATTCTAACTGCATTTCTGTTTATTCAAGGTGGAGCTGTTAAGCATTTTTAGGTTAAAGCACACACAAAAAACAAAACCATCTTTGACAAAAGCGTATTTAGAATGACAGAAGTTTTAAATTTCAGTGAAATGAAGACTTCAACTCAGAAAAGCTAATTAAATTCAGAAAATAATCCAAATTCTTCAACATGCAGACCGCTGTAGGATGTGGACGGATATAAAGCCGAACAGAACAAAACGAGCCTTTGGAGGCCGTTGTTAGAGACCCAGAGAGACGGAAGGTAGTCAAGGTGAAGAATATAGACGGAAAACTTTAATGATGCTGTTATTATTATTCAGAGGAGAACTGCATACCTCTCTGGCTGCATTGCTTCATTTTGCATCATTTATACACTGTCAGCTTTGCAAAAAAAAAAAAGAAAAAAAAAAGCATCCTTTGATACTAAAGCAGCGGCTCAGTAGGGCGTCTTTTTTTAAGCCTAACTTCTGTTCCTTAAAAGGGAATTTGGCTTCTGGATTGGTTTATATAAGATTTTTTGTCTTTATAAAGACGTTTGCTATGTTCTGAGAGTATCTGGAGAGAAACTCGATTCGTGAATTAATTATTCACCACATCAGAAAAACTGACATATTAATATTGCAGTCCCACTGTGAAATAGTTACAAAGATTACTAAATATCTGGAGGCTACCAAGACAGATTATTATGATATTTTTTTATTTATTTATGGCCTTATCTGTTACTTCAGAAATATTCTAGACATTTCTTCCCAATTAAACAACTTCCAAAACCTACATATAGAAGAAAAAAGATGGAAAAATAAGCAAAATTGAACTTAAATGGCTACATTTTTGTTATTTACAGTCTATAACTTCAAATCACGTAAGAAATACTGCCACCTGCAGGTGGGAGTTACTCACTTAACTCACTGAAGTTTCTGACCATTTTGAGGAAAATCTGAACTAAACTCACAATTAAACATGAGGACAAAGAACTGCAGGGGTGTGATGATTATACGTGATTTTTCTCAATTGTGTAATTGTGAAAAACTGGGCAGAATGTTAAAAAAGTCAAAGAACTCATGGAGCTGTTTGTCTCAATGCAATTCAGGGAAAATTTTGTATTTTACATTTTCCTTCTTCTAAATCTTACATTTTTTACGCCTTTCATTGATCTCTCCAACATTCTGTGTTTATTCAGTTTTATTTTAATCAAGAATGTTAAACTGGGATTGAGAGACACCAAATTATCATTTTAAGCATACATGAAATATTTCTTGTTCCTTCAAGCGAAACAGATTAAAACTGTGTTCGCTCACTTTTTTCTGCCAAAAAAAGTGAGCAAACAATAAATTTTGGCAGCTTAAAGTTTCACTTTTTTATTTCAGATGTTTTGCCATTTGGTTGCTGATCCAAGAGCGAGTCTGAAACGTTGATTTACTGGAACGAGATTAAACAGAGACAAGGAAGGAAGGAAAGAAAAAAGAAAAGAATGAAAGATGAGAGGAAAGAAGGAAGGAAAGAGAAAAGGTAGGAACTATAGAAGGAAGGAAGAAAGGGAAGATAGAAGGGAGGAAGGAGGAAAGTAAGTGAGGGAGAAAGGTTTCTTGCATACATCAAACTGTTCATAAATACTGGAGTAAAAACATTAAAAACATAATAAAAGGAACAAATCAAATATAAAACAGGTGGACTCCTCTGTTTGTGTCAACTTGAGTTTTTTCCTCAGTTATTCATCATCAGATTTTATCTCCAACCAGCTTAAAATGACAACAAACCAGAAAAATAACATCCAACAGGAGAAAGGGAAATATGTTTTTATATATAAAAAAGCAAAATAAGTAAAAATTAGAGGGAACTTTTTGAATTAAAGACAACAGAGAAGAGAGGTTTTGTGATGTACGGATCTGAAACAGACACAGTGTCTCAGAGGTCAAAGGAGAAGAAAGATGGAGCTGGGAAAAACAGTTTTATTGAAAAGCAGCAGGAAGAGAATTAAAAACAAGTAAGAAAAAGCGGGAAGGGAGGAGAAATATCCGGTGGAAAAGAAGGAGAGAGGAGGCGACATTTCAGCTGAACCTGGAGATGTTTTATTCACGGAGGAAGAACAGAGAGATGAAGGATGAGGAAACAGACAGAAATCAACTCTGAGAGTCTCCAGACAGCTTTGACTACATTCACCAAGATCATCTATCAAGGTGAAGATGCTCCACTCTGAGGGGAAAGCAGCAGAAAATCAACAGAGCAGTGACAGATCCTTTCTAATCCAGAGTCGCTCCTTAACTCAAGTTCAGGTTTCACTTCATGATCCTCTAAGTTTAGGGACTTAACACTGATAGTGTCAGAAAGTAATTTATTTACTTTGCACAAACTTCAATGCTTATTGAAATATTGGGATTTTACATGATAGGACAACAAAAAGTAGTGGATAATTGAGGAGTGGAAGGGCAACACTCCAAAAAAACAAAATCTTATATAGTATTTTTGGTCTTTTTTCTAGTGCAAATATTTTATTACACATGTTTATTACACAAATACTAACTTACAAGTAACTTTTCAGCGAGCTATAAAAGCTTGTTTTAAATCAATAATTCCTTAATAGTGATTGAAAAAGTACTTGGTCCACTGGAAGATTATTTACCTTTAAGACATTTTTCCCCTTTTATAAGTGAAATAATCTGCCAGTTAAACTTTTTGATCAATTTTAAGGAATTATTGACTTAAATAAGATCTAAAAAGTTAGTTATAAGTTAGTTTTGTATTATTTTAAGCCCATTAAGATATTTGAACTAATAACTTACAGGTTAGGCAAGTCAGCCTATTCCTTTTTAGGTAAATTATGTGTTTATAAAGCAGAATTTTGCTTTTGTTTTATTTGTGTAATGTTGTTTATTTACCAAAATAAAGTTAAAGTGAATGCAACTAGACCAAAAATAATACAGGTGCAGCGATTGCCAATATTTAAAAAGCCTGGTCTGGCAATTCCGATTTTGGTCGATACCATTTTTTTTTTTGCTTGAAATGTCGCTGATTATTGCAAGAAAGTTTGTCAGTTGGCAACAGTGGGGACATTGTTCACAGCAAACATGCAGACATGACCTGGTGGGCCGGGATATCAGCCAAACCTCTCACTGCAAAGCAGAAGAGGACAGAGGCTGATTTTTAGACCTTTGCTGAGGCAGATAAGATTGGTGGATAAGATCAGCTTCAGATGTAAGTCTCAACCAATCACGATCTTCCAGAATTAAGAAATTAAATCAGTGCACCCCTAAATAATACTTGGTAAAATTTTGTGTTTTCGGAGTGAAGGATGAACTAGTTTTCAACATTTTCAACAAAAAACAATCTAAAAACTGTAGTGAGCATTCGTATTCAGCCTCTCTGCTTTGGCCTGTTCCTACTGGCAAATTGGTTCAATCTCAACTAACAATTATTTTATACCCGTTATGAAAAGGTACCGGCTCATAGTGAGGAAACACGTAAATGTTGGAGGTCAGACTGCAACACTGTGACAGAGCTACTAGTTACAGCTATTAGTAAGTTGATAATAGACAACTTAGTAATAAGTCACTGATTGTTGCAGATACAGCAGCTGGACTTTTTAAATCTAATCAAGCATCAGAGAGCAGGTTCCTAAAGCCATGTCAAAACAGCAGGCAATTTTTTTGTGCCAATATCCACCTTTTTTGGATTGGGATACTTCCAGTTGTATCACTGGAAGTGATGCATATCTGATGTAATCGGATACATCAGATATGAATCCAATTGTTTTCAAAGAATTTTATTCAACTTTTACATTATTGACATGAGACGTGCATCATCATTCTGCACCAGAAGAAGTCAGACGTGGTTAATCCACATGTAAACAATGACAAGAAATTATAATTACGAAATTGTGAAGGAAGTCTGTGTCTGTGTCAGTGAAGCGCATCACATCACGATCCCTCCAGTCTTGGTTCTCACTACGCATCCAAACAGACTTCTCTACAAACGTTACAGTCACTCAGATTAGAGTACCTAAAATTGTACTCAAGTAAGAGAAGCACTACTACAACATATTTTTACTCAGGTAAAAATAAAAAGTAGCCATCCAAGAAATAATTCAAGTAAGCCTAAAAAAGTATTTGGGACAAAGTACTGAGTAACTGATCAAAATGTCAATTATTTAAAATTTGAAAATTAAAGATCAATTTGATTCATATAAATAACACCCTTACAAAATAAAATCAGATCAAATAAACATTTTAGCAAATAAATTTCTTTAAAAAAAAAAAAAAAAAAAACTTAGGAAACTTTAAAACTGCAGGTGTGTGTCTGGTGAATTTTTTGTTAAAACACGTTTGTTTTTCTTTCAGTGGGAAGAAAATCCAAAACTTTTACTCAAGTAAAAGTAGTGATACTTCATAATAAAATTACTTAAGTAAAAGTAAAAAGTACTGCATAGTAAAAATACTCCTAAAAGTATTTTTCTCAAAAGTTATTCAAGTAAATGTAACTAACTCTGAAGTCACTGCTCCACAAAAGGCCGTTTCTATTATTTCTACTTAATTTTTCTTCCTTTGTTTTGTTGTTATCTTATGATGATACTGTCGGCTTGCGTTGCTAAAAAACTTTAAAAATTGATCCAAAGATGGCGGCGTCCATTGTTACTTTTGAAAACATTGCACTGCTGTGTGACATCAACGTTCTTCTTCGGTGCATGCGGGTCACTTTGGGGCGGTAAATTGTTCGCGCAGAAATCTGACAGTAGTCGCATTTAATTAGTAGAATTTCAGAATAAAAATCGTAATTGAGAATTAAGATCTGCTGTGTGAACACAGCATACGTTGCTCTGCTTAGGTTGTGTTTTGTAGCCTTCACTCTGTCGTACAGCAGCAGGTTTTATTGGAGTCCTTCAGCTTTTACTGTTCGTCCCCCTCATAGCTAGCCTGAGCACTGACTTCCTGTGACTGATAAATGTGAAAAGAAAAAGTTATCACATGCAGCGACAGCTATTTATTAATATTTTATTAGCTTGTTGATGTTTTTATAAATGCATTCCGACACAACCGGGCCTTTGGGAGTATTTGTGATCTTGATGTGGCCCAAAATAAAAACGAGTTTGACTCCCATGCTTTAGGAAAAGGAGATGCAGAGCAGCTGCTGAGTGGTGGATGAGAATCACGACAGAGGAAGAAATGAGCTGCATGGGATATTCAAGGGAGCAAAAACAGATGAGTTTGAACATAAACCCTTCTGATCATCATCATCATCATCATCATCATCATCATCATCACAACTAGGCTTTGTCCCAGACATTATCACGATAAAGGACAATATTGCTGTTTTTGAGACCATTTTCAAATACTGATAATGCAAGAAGACATTCTCAAGTTCTAATAAACATTTAACACTGGAAAGGGAAGTTATTTTAAATATTCAAAAATAAATGAACAAAAGAACAGAAACAAGAAATCAAATTAATTATGAAGTCTTTATAAACAAACTTGACCTTCAGAAAAAAGGGCTTGTTGAAAGAAAAGCACCAGACTGAAGGCTTTTATCATACAGGTTTTTTTGTAGAAACAAAGATATAAAATACAAAAAAAAACATAAATAATGAAATTATTGAACTTGTTTTAATTTATAATACGTTTAACCAATTTATTGCTTATAGTGACAGGATTAATCATAACAGCACCACTTCGCCTCAGATTCAGCAGCAGGTCAAACAGGACTCTGTGTCAAATTCACAGCCATTGCCTGAAGCCTCACCTCACCAACCTGCTTTGTGGAGCAAAACCCAAGATGCTCCTCATGCTGCAGTGAGCACAAAACTAACCAGAAAGCGAACAGATTAAACTAATTTTACGCGCAGGAATTAGATCCTAGGAAGGGATTAGAGCACTCCTTTGCACCACAACTGCAACTCTGGTAATTGCAGGACACAAATGAGGATTAGCGGGATAATCAATGCGATTTGTCCTCGAAGTCACAACTCCCAGCAGCGCAAAATGCGCTGCAATCTCCGCACTGAAAACTCTCCTGAATAAATCTTTCTGTCCGGTTTGCCTCCAGCCAGAAACAAAGTAAAGAAATAGGAAAAATAAAAAATAAAAACAAAGACGTGCAGAGCTCGGACTCACCTTGCGCTGCTGTCCCGCTCACCCCGCACAGCAGCAGGGCGACCTGAGCGGTAATCCCAAACACCCTTATAGTCCGCAGATCCATGGTGAAGCGGCGGGGAGGCTGCAGAGATGCCGACAGACCGCCTCTCCTCTCTGGTTCCGACTGAGATCTCCTCTGATCCAGCTGGAGGAGGACAGCCAGGGAGGGAGGAGAGAGATGGACAGAGAGAGAGAGCGAGAGAGAGAGCGGGTGAAACGCCTCCTCCACCGGAGAAAATACGGAGCTTCGCAGGACGAAGTCCTTTTATTACAAAAGAATAATAAAAACTTTCTCAGAAACAACAGTCTTAAAGTTGAAGAACTGGGTGACAAAACCTATAAACCAACTTACAGCCGAGTTAGTTATAAAAAGACAGCAGAAGCTGCTCAGGACACATATCTGTCATTATAAACTCCTCAGGTTCGAGGTTCCGTTTGTAAAGCTACAGTCAAAAGTTCGCAGTAATAATTTGGGTAATTTAGGATTTTATAACAGAAAAAACGGCGGTTTAATTCTTAAAGCTATATTTTCCCTATTAAGTCATAACTCATTTATGGTTTCCAAATAAACCAAGTAAATGAGCAAATTAAATATTTAGTTTCGAATTATTTCGTTAGCAAGTTAAACATGTGGCTTCAAAATTTGGAGCTAAATATTGAGCTTGAAATGAAATATTTAGTTAGCTAATTTCGTTAGCTTTAAGCTAAGCTATGCTAATATGCTAATTGGCGTGACGATAAGCGGAAGTGGACTACCGAAATAAAAGACGAGTCTAGCGAACCTTTAACTTATGTTGCTAGTGTCACCTCTTCATAATTCTTTCTTTTCCTCTCGACATGTTGAATATTTCAACGTAAAACAAATGATGAGGCATTTCAATGGCAACACAAACGTTTACACCCGGATGTACAGCGACAGCGCCAGTTCACCAGCAACTTTATATTAGCCATCCGGATAATCCATTTCCGGTTATCGGCAGGTGAATTTGTGTATTAGCTACTTTTTGTTTTGCTCTGAGCTAAATAGTCGAGACCTAATATTTAATGTCATACGGAATATTACACTAAATAAATATTTAGTTTGCTAACAAAATAGTTTGAAGCTAAATATTTGGTTTGTAAATTAAATGTTTAGCTTGCTAGCTTCTTTATTTAGCTTGCTAACTAAATATTGATCTTGAAGCTAAATATTTAGCTTGCTAACGAGGGTTATATAATGCAAATTATCAATGTTAATTTTTGTTTTGATATCCTTCAGCTTTCAGTCCTCGAGTTGACACAGGAGGAAGGAAGAAATCTAGTTTTAAAAAGCATTGCTTTAACCTCTAGCTAACTCAACATGAAGGTCCCTTCATGCTTTACTAAGTGTGAGCCACACAAGTTACTGATTTATGCAATAAATATATTCAAGCAAGCCTGACCAAAAGTATAAAAACCAACAAAAGGAGAAAAATATACACAGCACAGACACTGATTTATTTCAATTTCAAACCACTTCACAGAAAATAAAGTGGCTTAATGTATTTATTAAATTTTACAAGCCAAAAAACTTCAGTTTCTTTTTCACTGTTTATAATAGTTTATTTTATATGTCTGTAATTTTCTTACCTTTTCATACACAAGTCAAAAAAGAAAGAACACACAATACTGAAAGAAACACAAAACAAAACTAGTATATAAAAAAACAATACTTAGATTCCTGCCAATGCTAAGAACACAAAGTATAGAACAAAAAAGGTTTTTATTAAACTTTTTGTATATTTTCTAAAACATATTTCCAGGGGAATTCCAGCAAAGTGTGTAGAAAAACTCATGAAAGAAAACAAAATCAAACCTTACACTGAAAAAAGAAAACAGGTGATCCAAATAAAAAAATTGTCACAAGTAATCAAATTCAGATTATCCAAGTAACTATACAATGTTCAATAAGTTGTCATGTTTAACAAATGTAAATAAAGTAAGTTTGTAAACTCAATAAAACAGATTAATTGAGCTTTTATAGAGTTGGCAATCCATTCTCTTTTTTTCAGTGTAGTGTATTTGTTTAGCAAATTATTTTTGTAAATTTTTGATTTAAAGAGTAAAACCCACCGTTTCAACTCATCACAACAATTTTTCCACACCTGAATCCCTGTGATTAGAGTAGCATTGTTTTTAATATTCATCCTAACCTTGAGTTTTTTTAAAATAAATAATAACAATAATAATGCATTTTATTTTTAGGCGCCTTTCTCTGCACTTAAGAACTCCGTACAAAATACACAAAAATCAATTAAAAGACACTACAATAAAATAATAAAATCACTTGAATAGAAATTATTGATATTTATCTCATTGAAATCTGGTAAATGTTCTGTTACAGCTCCTGTACATTTATTTTTTAGCAGTAAAAATAAAAGGTGATTTTGGGGGATTTTCTGAAATTCACCATCATTTGGTATTTTGCTGTTGAGGGTTGGAAACCATCCTGGTTCTAGAACATCTGAAGCTGGGTTCAGTCCAGTTTAAATCCAAACAAAACAAATGCACCTTGAGGAAAATGGCTGCTGGCAATTACTTCCCCTCCATCCATGACAAGATGGAGATCCACAGCATTCGGTCTGTTTTTGACACCAAACTGAAACAGATCAACTCACTGCCCATCAATGCCAGGCGAGACGCCCGGAATAAAACCGGCTCCATTAACTGGATCTTCTCGACGGGTCAGCGGGCCGAAGCGCCGTCCGCCTGCCAGGCATCGAACCTGCTCCTGAAGGTTCCTGATTACCGGCCTCTGGACGCCTTTGTTGTGACAGCAGAGGATCCCGGCTCGGCTTCGTGGAGCGACGAGGACGAAATCTGCGAGCTGTGCATCAGGCTGAAAGAGTTTGAGCTGCTTGAAATGATGCAGGACTCGGCAAAGATCCAGTGCAGTAAGTAGATTCTGCAGACAGCAGCTTTGATGAAATCACCAACAGGAGTTCATCAACCTACAGCTCAAATAAAATAGGATGTTTTCTGATGTAGCTTCCAATCTACAGGTTGGCAAAGTTTCCCCAACCTCACCAATTATTATCTTAACTTATTAAAAACCTGCTAGTGTGTTTTCAAAACAAAACAAAAAACAACAAAGAATCAAACTTTAAGGCTACATTCACACTATAGGCCTTAATGCTCAGTTCAGATTTTTTTATAAAATCTGACAAGGGTTTTTTGGCGTGGTTGTTCACATTTCAAAAAATATCCAACTTATATGTGATCTACTGTGTGAACTGCAAACGACCTGAAAGTCTCCCAGCATGCGCAGTAGAGGGCGCAATAACGTCAAACAAAGGCTGTGTTCACACTGCAAGCTAAAGTGACCCAATTCAGATTTGTTTTTTACTTAATGCGACCTGTATCTGATCTTTTCATGACAGCACAGGTTAGATTTTTTTCAGCACTTGGATATCCGGCACTTGTACACTTGTATCGAATCTTTCAAATGTGACCTGAGTCTGAACAGCCAGGATCTGAACATCGTCGATACACGACAAGCATCACTATTCTGTTATGATAACGCGCTAGCAGGAAGAAAAACAACAACCATGGTGGACAATAATGAGAATTAAGTTGTTAATATGCTGGCTCCGATTGGACAACAATTTCAAAATCGTGAGATTTTAATAACACATAATTAAATCGTGAGATTTGAAACTGTTGTCATGCTAATGATCGATGGATAATTAGCATCTATGTTTACTTCTGCAAACACTGAGCACTTCTTCTTCTTCTTTATGGCGGTTGACAAAAAACTGAGCATGATCTCTATGTGTGATGTTACTGCGCCCTCCGTTGCGCATGCGAGACACTTTCAGGTCATTTGTGGTTCACACAAGAGATCACATACAAGTCACATTTATTTGGAAGTGTGAACAAACACAAAACAAAATCGTATTTGGGTAACTGCAGGCTGCGGTGTGAATGTAGTCTAAAACAGCTTAAAAAGAAGTGAAATGTTTTACTTGAACATCATGGAAAGAATTAGAAAAACTCAAAGATTCATAACAAATAATACTTTCATTTGCATCTTTCAGACACATTTCTGAGGAACATCAGGATGCGTCAGATGAAGCCCATGGAGACAAGAAGGAGATGAAAAACCAAAACAATCAATGAATAAACTTCAACCAGCTCTAACTTTTTTAAAACTAATCAGTTTTTCTGCACTGTAAGTTCACCAGATCAACAGTAAAAACTAAAAAAACAAATGTAAAACTCAGGTCACAGTTATTTTAATAACGTCTGCAACATGCATTAGGCATTCAGAATAAGGATATGTGATTAAAACTCTGCCAAAGAAATATAATTTATTGCATCGTTTGTTAGCAGGGAATGGCAAATTAAAAAAACAGATTAATTCTTTGTCAGAAATATGAAGTTGCCTAGAAACTCCATTATGTGTTTCAGATGAATGGTCTTCCAAATTACACTGCTGTTCACTAATCTGCGGAGTTAATCTGTTATCTGCGTTCAGCAGATTTCTGTATCAATGTTTCGTTTTCCTCTGAATAGAAAACTGGTGTTCTTTAAGCTGCTGTGGAAAAAACAGCAAAAAGGAAAATAGTAACTTGGGGAAAAAAAAACAACCTCTTTGTAACATTTAATACATTTGCAAAGATGAATAAGGCAGAAAAACAAAATCAGTTTTATTACATTTAGCTGTTTTTTTGTGCTATATTTGATGCGGCGAGAAGGCAGACGTAGGTAGAGTACCAAAAAATTGTACTCAAGTAAAAGTAGCATTATTTCAACATATTTTTACTCAAGTAAAAGTAAAAAGTAGCCGTCCAATAAATTACTCAAGTAAGAGTAAAAATTTTTTTTGTATTTTAAGGGTAAAAAACAAAACAACAAAACAAAATCAGACGAAAGAAAAATGTTTTTCAAATCAGTTTCTTTCAACAAAAACTTATAAAACTTTAACAAAACTGCAGGTGCGTGTCTGGTGAATATTTGGTTAAAAATTAATTGTTTTTCATTCAGTGGGTAGAAAATCCAGACATTTTACTCAAGTAAGACTAGAAATACTTCATAATAAAATTATTCAAGTAAAAGTAAGTACAGCGTAGTAAAATACTCCTAAAAGTACATTTTTTCAAAAATGTTACTCAAGTACAGGTAAATGTAATTGAGTAGATGTAACTATTTACTACCCAACTCTGCTAGAAGGGTTTATGTTTATCTGACTGGCATGTATAAGGATTTTAAAATGAGTACAAAGTCAATAGAAAAAGCTAAAATCCTCAATGATTGCAAGTGACGTCACTGTTTCCAGAGGCTGTTCAGACAACATCTGAAGAGCATGAAATGTTAGAAGATGAGGACTTCTTGGAAGCTTCGTTAAAATACTCTTTAATACAGAAGCTCAGAGCGGACAAACTTAAACGACGGCTGAAACCTCAAAGTGAGCAGAAAGAAGGCAGCGTTGATTTTTTCTGGCTACAGACGGTGTAGTAGGTAGTACATGCTAGCACTAAGTTATCTGGGCCTACCTTCCTAAATTCCCGCTCTGCAATCTGCATAGGTAAAAACATTGATTAACCCATGTTTTGCTTTTCATTTTTCCAATTAAATATCAATTCTTAAAAGAGAATTGATTAGATCTCCTCTGCCACCATGGTGAGCAACACCATCATAAGCAGCTCGGATTGTCACTATATCAGCTCGACATTGTATGAAACAGTTCTTCATCTTGAGTTGGGCATTAAATTGGGCATATTATTAATAACCTAAATCAACCGATTACAAACAAAATGCACAAAAGTTTCCCCCAAAACACAACTTACCCCTCTTGTTTGTCTGAAGCTAAAATAGCCACAGTTTTACGTCATTTGCAATCAGTGCCAAACATTTATTAGATAACTGTGAACTAATTTCTCCTATTCAGATTTAACATAACAAAATGTGATTTAATATAAGTTCAGGCTGTTATTTCTACATTCCTATAAATAAAAAGGAAATACATACTTACTGTGAAAGATGAACAACTGTAGAAGAAGCTTAAAGGTTTCATGTGTAGATTGTTCTGACGTTTACAAATGTCTGAAACCAAACTTGTTCTCTCAAACTGTTGCTGATATACCGTTAAATACTTTTTTCTTTCTCCATATGACACAAAGCTTGTTACAAGTGAATTAAAGAACAAAACGTTCTGTTTGTCAAAGTTTCATTCTTTTAGGCTTTAGTTTGCAACCTCTTTTCCTCCAACACAAACAGTAAGAGACGGGTTTTCTGGAAACTTGGTAAAAGTCGTGCCGCACAGCTGGTGGCCGGTTTTGTGGAGTCATAACTGAATATTCTCCGATCGAAGCAGCCGCCGTTCTCCACGCAGCGGGGGCTTCGGACCAATTTGTGTAACACAGAAATGCCCGGGGATGAGGTGAAGGAGTCACATTCAACACGTCAGGTCTGGGGCAGAATATCAAGTGAACGCATTTGGAGAGAAAAAGCCTGAAGTCGATAATGCACGGTCAAGAAAAGAGTCGTGAAGACAGAGAGAAAAGCGAGGGGGGCATGCCGAGAGTTAGCAGGGGGATCAGATAATGAAGAGCCACTGAGAGTGTGGATGGCAAATGCAATGAGATGATAAAAAAAACTTGAGTGCAAGCGCAGCATGGGAATCAGATAACACACTCAACATGGCCATCACACACTTAGACGGTCTGCAGATGTTTCACACACAGAGAAAGCAATGTTCTGAAAACGAAACAGAAACAGAAGAATGAGACGCGGTGAAACAGCAGGCGTCACGACGCCGGGGAAAATGTGACGGATTGGTTTAGACACAGACAGCGACACATAAAGTCAGAGAATCTGAAGCAAGACACGAAAATTATTTCTTTACATGTCGGGACTTCTTTGGAAAATGTGCTCCATATTAAGCGACAAATTGTGTAGATCCAAATTAAAAATGTTACATTTTTAATTTGAATAAAGGACGCTTTTGAAACAAAGTGAAATGATTTCATGTAAAGATTAAACTACTGATTAAACTTTAGCTTTAATAACATAAAGCTACATAATTTTTAAGTTTAATCAGTAATACTTTTATAACAAATTTATGTCAGATCATGATTTCTTGGTTAATGACAAGTTGTCATAACGAAGACATTTTGAATAATGTCAACTTTGTATTTAAAGTGTCATGATTTACCGAATGACACTTTATGACAACAGTCATAAATATTCATGAAGACTTACTCATGTTTATGACAGTGTCATGACAGTCTTATTCACAACCCGTCAAATAAAGTGTTAGCGAAATTGCTTAGCCATAGCTATTGCTAATGTACGTATGGGCAGAAAGCACCACAACAATTAAAAGAGAGCAATTCAACCAGCCCTGTTTTTATTAAAGCAAACATTTGGACTCTTTTTCTTTTTTTACTGAATTCGCAGGAAGCTCGACATGAGCTTCACTGTGTGCAAAATGAAGATTGAAAACTTCGGGAACACAGCAAATGAACGGCACCAAACTACAATGGAGCCAAGGTATGAAGTGTTGTGTGAGTCGCTCTGCTCAATACTCCCGTCCCTCACTTACGTCATGGAGGACGTAGTTGCAAACGGTCAATTAGAGGACACCTTAATGTCAGGTGAATGTTGCTTTTTCACTTTCCAGTCATTTAAAAAAAGACATTTACAGTCAACATGAGCAAAATGACACCAAATCAGTGAGGCTAGTAACAGATACCAGCCACAGTGAGGATGTTTGTGTCTTACTTTCTCCCAGAAAGGCCATGGCGTTCTCAGCCGGTTCTTTAATGTGAAACCACTTCATCAACTTTTCTGTGTTTCTTCAACCACAGTCACATTGTCGCCTCGTCTCTGTAACTGAGCACACAAACCGCAGAGAGCTTGAACAGCAGCAATGAATACGTCAAAATAAGCAGGACAAATGTGACAGCAGAGATGTAATAAGTTTAGTGATTCAACAATCTGCTGTCCAGACTGGAGGCATGCAGATTGCAGGAATGGAGCCAAACTAAATCCCACTGCTTTATTTTTTAGTGGAGAGATTTGCTAAACAGCTGCTCAATGAATGAACACCCAGGGATACAGTGTTTATAAACTTTTAAACTTCAGATAATAGTGGTAATAAAGCAGCAAACAGTACATTTTGCCATAATCTAAATCATTTACACATCAGATATATTCATCAGTTTTCCTCATACTACTTATAAAAGGTGAGTTTTTAGTTTTCTGGTGTTTGGATAGAAGCTGAATGCTGCTTCTCTGGCAACATTCACATTTCAATCTGTTCAATAAAACACTTTTCCGATAATTATCCTGCCCTAATTAATATTCTTTTCCAGACTGCGGATGTAAAACCTCCAGCTTATTTAGATGTTTGTAAACATTTCAACAGTTTATTAAGTGAAACAGCCAAACTGAAGCAGTGGATGAACTCCTTCCAAGCAGTTTTTATTTGAACGCTCATTCAGCTCTGCTGGACCAAGCATCACTAAAGTATTCCCTCCTCTATCTCAGCCACTGAGGAGGAATTTCTGTTTCAGGCCTGCCAAGTTTGCCGGTCAAAACCCTCTTTTAGGTTGTGAACCTGCGATTCAAATGATCCCCGTGGTGAAGCGGCACATTTGTCACTGACGGAGTGTTTTTGCTTTGCCATAGAAACATCTAAAAAAAAAAGAAAAGAAAGAAAACAGCTACAAGGAGGTCCAGAGTGGACGTCTGAAAAGCGTAGCGAAAAGCTGCATAGAAATGAGGTGAGAGAGAGAAAGAGGAGCGAATGTGCCTAAAAGTATCAGTTTTAAAGTTTTTATTAATCTGGTCTGGTTGGGTGTTTAGAAAGGTTAGAATAGTTTGTGGGTTTTTCTTTGTAGTTTAGTTTTATTTTGTTAAAACTAAACAACTCAGTTAGTTTTAAGTAGTTTTAGGGTGTGTTTGATAGTTTTTATTAGTTAAATATTGTTTAGTTTTAGTGGTAGTATTAGTTTTTTCATACTTTGGTTAATTTTTAGTTGCAGAATTAAGAAAAAAGTATTTTGTTTGATTATGTTTATAGTGAACCCTCGTTTTTTCGCGTTCAGTGAAGAACCCGTGATCCGTGAAGTAGTTACCTTTATATTATTATACAGCATAATTAAATAGTCTACATTGAAACCAAAGAACAAAACCTTTTTTCAGGCACAAGCTTTTTTTTCAACATATAGAACGCTTTCTCAAAAATAACTACAGTAAAATTATCATTTTAATCAATGTGAAGTACAGCAGGACAAATTGTGACTCATGTATTTCACTGTGACTGTGACGCCGGACTTCTCCCTCTAGTGTCTTTTTCTTCTCAAACCTGTGGTCACAGGTGTGTTTTTTGAGAGAAGGACATAGTTATCGGTAGTTGTTGTTGCTCTTTTTTCTTCTGGGCTAATACTGTAATGTTATTGGCACACAGGTAGAGAAGAAGCACGGAGACTGTTTAGCCAATCAGGACGCAGAATACAATGCACTGTGAAAAAAAACTGCACAAAACAATCCATGAAGCAGCGAGGCTGTGAAAGGTGAACCGCGTTATAGCGAGGGTTCACTGTACATTGATTGGGTGATGAATATCCAACAGAAGACATATATTTAAAAAATTTATTAAATAAAATTTTTCTGATGTTTATCTTAATTTTGCAGACTAGCGTAAACGCCGCCATTAGGATTACGGACCGCCGTAATTTGCTGACAGCTGACCTAAATTGCTTGTGTGTGGAAAAAAAAAATCAATTTCACATCAGTTCAAAAGGTTAATAAATACATTCATAAATGTAAAATTTCAGTACGTTGTAGTCAGTTTTATAAACGGATGATATAGTTACAGTTAGTTATAGTTTTTCACCATTAACTACAGTTTTAATTTGTTTCAGTTGTTGAAAACGTTTTCTCAATTTCAGTTTTTATTGTTAGTGTTTAATCTCTGAAACTCTTTAGCTTGTTTATTCCTGACTTTAGACAGATTATTTTTAGTGATAAGATAGAGTTGAATATTGAAGTGAAATGTATGAAAACAGAAAATCTGCACCAAAAATGTTCAGTGCTTTGCTTTAAATGTGCTGACCACCCAAAAGGCCTTTTGTACAACAGCTGACAGACAACACAACCACACACTGACCAGCAGATTGAGGCCAAAGTGCTTTGCTCAAGGTTCACTTCTGCATGTTACAAAAACGCTGGGATCAAACTGTCAACCTGACAGATGGCAGTTCTTCTTCTTCCAAGAAAGAAAAACAGAAATAAGTTATGAAACCAGTTAAAAGCAAAACACACACAAAAGGAGACCTGTAGACAGAGTCGGGAGACATTTACTTGAGTAACTTTTTAAAAAAAAAATTTACTATTAGAAGTATTTTTACTATTATTTACTATTTAATACTATTTTTACTTCTACTCTACTTCCTATTTTAACTTGAGCAAATTTTTTAATGAAGTATTTTTACTCTCACTGGAGTTAGATTTTCTATCCACTGAGTGAAAAACAAACATTTTAACCAAAAAATTCACCAGACACAGAGACACGCCTGCAGTTTTTGTTAAAGTTTCATAAGTTTTTTATTGAAAGAAACTGATTTGAAAAACATTTTCTTTCATCTGATTTTGGTTTTTTTTAATCCTTAAAATACCAAAATTTCCACATAACTTTATATTTTTGTCTGTCTGATGATGTAAGTTTTTAATATTAATTAATTGATAATTTGATCAGTTACTCAGTAGACTTTTTACCAAATACTTTTTTGCTCTTACTTGAGTAACTTCTTGGCTATTTTTTACTTTTACTTCAGTACATTTATGTTTAAATTTCATCTAGAAAAAAACAAGCTAAATTTACAAAATACCAATTAGCTAAGAAGACACTCAATTAACTTAAGGAAAAAGAAAAGTAAAGAAATATTACACCACATATTCATACTGTATATGGGAAACAACCCAAGGCAAGTGAAATAAAGCAAAAAGGGGAATTTTGCCATATGAAAAGAACAGAAGAAGAAAAGTGAGGGCGGTGCTAAAGGCTGTAGATGTTTACAGGCCGATGAATGCACTTGCATTGAACGATACGAGCCTCAGCTTTGCTTTTTGTCCACACTTGAATTTGTGATGAATTCCAGAAGGAGTGAGCTGGTGATCAATGATCTTTGACTCTGTTTTATATTCACAGCAGCAGCTGCAGGCTGTTGGAGACCTGCTGCCCAACCACTCGGCCAATTGCATGAAAGAGAAAAGCGATGAAGAGATTTTTTGCTTTTTATATTAAAAAAGAAGATGAAGCTTCGAGGATCCAGAGAAGAAGAAACAACTGAGTTTTCTGTGTATTTCTACATATAAAAAGGTTTGCCAAAGATAAAGCTATGCAGTGATTAGGCCTGTCAAAATAAACAATAAATCAATTAATCATTTGATAAATTGAAAGGAGATGAATAATTTCCATTTGCATGATTTCTCTTTTCTCTCTTTCTACCAAACACTGGATGACAAAAGTCTTCAGTCTGGTGTTTTGGTCTCAACTAGGTCTTTTGTTTACAGAGACTTAATGATTGATTTCATTTGCCGTTTCTGTTGTTTTGTTTATTTATTTTGGATATTTAAAATGTTTCCCAGTTTCAGCGTTAAACATTCATTAGAATTTAAAATGTATTTGTCTTTGAGAATGCGTTCTTGCCAAACCATAACAATACTTGAAACTGGTCTCAAAACAACAATATTATCGTTTATTGCAATAACTTCTGGGACAATTTATCGTCCAGCAACATTTGGTATGGCAACAGGCCTTTGGGTCTTTGCAGTCTGTTACACCGACCACAGCAGAAAAGGACTTAGAGATCCTGTGTTTATTAAAACGTACATAAAAAGTATCAAAAATTGTTGAATTAAGCCAAAAATCATTACGAACAGCTTACAGTCAAATAGCATAATAATCAGTACTAATGACTGATTGCATGAACAAGCTTATTCACATGTGATTTTAATTGAATTTCTCATTTAATGAAAACACTGCAATTGCAAAATTGTGTTGTTGGTTTTTCTTACATTAGCAGAAGATTTGTGCCAATTTGTAATGGAAACAAGCTTATGAGACAATTTAAAAGTGAAGTTTTAGGTCAGGGGGATAAACACCAAGACTTGTACAAAACCAAAGCATTGACAAAGACTGAAGGAGTCTTCATGAACGTTTATGACTGCTGTCATGAAGTGTCATTCAGTAAATGATGACTTTTTAATGCAAATGTGCATTAAAAGTTACATAAAAGGTGCATAAAATGTGTCAACTTAGCAGTATTTGATAAATAATTACATTTGTATGCAAAGTTACATGAAAACTTATATTAAAAGTCAATTAAAAGAGTCGATTTTGCATTAAAATGTCATTATTTAGCGAATGACATTTCATGACCCCAATCATAAACATTCAGGAAGACTCCTTCATGACAATGACCCTCCTGTCATGTTTATGACAATGTAACGTCAGTCTTATGCACACCCCTTCAAATAAAGAGTTACCAAATCGATTAATGAAATAATCTAATATTTCTAGCATCTATGAAATAAAGATTAATTAGGTAATCCCAAATCCAAAACCAGAAAATGTCAGGCAGCGAGAAAGAAAATGTTGTGTTTTTTGTAGCCTAAGTATGTAATTGGATTTAATTGTGTTTGTTAGATTTAACTCAGTTTTTATTTATTTTCTTAACCTCATGCTGTTTTTTTTCCAAACGTTTTTTGAAACCTGGCTTCAAGGTTTGGATTTTATTAATATTTATTTGAGTCTGGTGTTGGCACAAAGCGTTGCCAAGTATCATATGTTTTCTTACATGTTTTCAAGCAGAGGTGATTTTCCCGGGAGCTTTCTTCATTATCAAGTTAGTGGCTGAAGGAGCTGCAGTCACAACCTTCAGAAATCCAGTAAAAGCCTTTGCTTTGGTACACAGCCTTATAAATAACACATTAGGACAGAGGTGCAGGCTGGAGGTGTAATAACGTGTTTTCAGAATCCTCATCTTTGATATTTAGGTAGATCAAAAACATTCCTGCAACCTTTACAAACTTTAACTTGTGAATTACTGAGAGTGAATGTTTAAAATCTAACAAATGTTTTAAATCGTGTTTTCACAGCCGGAATTGAATTAAAGGTTATTTCTTGGGTTTCTGCTTTATAAGCTTGTAAAAAAGATTAAAAAATAAAAAAACAACAACATTCTCAGCTTCGATTCAGTCAAGGCTTTGCCTCCCATTCTCCAGCAGCTTGTTTTGTTCCAGTTTTACATGGGGTAAATAATTAATCTAACACATTTAGATTTGGCACAGCAACACAGAAAGTTTCCCTCTGAGATTGAACTCCTGTTTTTGTCGGCCAAAACTTATTCCATTTTTTTTTTAGCTTTTAGTTTGTCTTTGAAGTTACTTTTGAAGAATGAGACGACAGATTGATTATATCTCTGAGCCGTAACCACATTTTCTCCATATGCTTAATTTAAATGCAGCAGATGATGATGAGAAAAGCTTCATCTCAGCTCCAAAACCCGCCTTTATCACAAAGATTAAAGCTAGCTTTTTCTCTAGCTCTCAGTTCAGAAGGAACCGGGTCCAGTAATTGGCTTATATTGCATGACAGAACATGTTTAATGGCTCCTTATCATCTCCTCTAACATGGACTGATGTCATTCTTAGTGTTTTAAGATTACAGGTGCTGTTAAGTAGAAAGCCACAAAATCTCATCGAGTATTTTTCTAGTGCAAATACACTTGAATTAAAAAAACCAACTAACTTACAGGTAACATTTCAGTTTGTTTTAAGTCAATAATTCCTTAGTATTAATTTTAAAAAGTACTTATTCCAATGGCAGATTATTTCACTTATGGGAAAATTGTCTTGTTATAAGTTAAATAATTTGCTAATGAAACTAGAACTTGTTCATCAAGATAAAGAAATTACTAATTACAATCCCCTATATGTTTCTGAAAAGTTACTTGTTAGTTAATTTTGCCTTATTTCAAGTGTAATAAAATATTTTCATAAAAACCGAGACAAAAATAATTGGTAAGATTTTGTGTTTTTGCAATGTATATAAAATAATCGGTTTCGTAATAATAGAATACGGCAGTTTTAGAAAGTTTTACCTCATTTAATTGGGCCTAATTCATATGAAAACTCACCAAACTTTGCACATATTTTAAAGATTTAAAATACGTCACAACAGAAAGTCACAACAGAACAGTGACCCCTGGATTTAACTTTTTTTATCATAAAAGTCTGAAATTTGATACACTTGTAGTACTTCCAATGCTCCACAACAAACAGGAAGTCGGCCATCTTGGATTGAATTTTCCAAAAGAGCAGAGGAAACATTTTAAATGAAACCTTGTTGTTAAATGTAAATAAATGGGTTTTTTTTCTTTGGTTTACTTTTGCTATGAAAACAACTATTTTTAAGTGTTATTTACTGCAGATTCTAACGTGACAAAATTCACCAATATTATCGAGTGTTGCATGATTTTCTAATATGACGCCATAGTTTATTATTTTGTCGGTTTTAGACTTTTGTTGTTGATATTTGAAGGCAACAAGAGGTTAAGGTGAGATTGAAAGGTTCTCAGCACTCATGCTGCAATGTGAGTCTGAAACACCAAAATTACATTTTCTTAGATAATAAAACAGATACGTCCTTTGAATGGGACTTCACAGATGCCTTATAATATTCATTGCATCAGAAAAACAGGACATTAGAAATAAAATCCTAAAAATAATTAATTAAAAGGATTGGAAACCCAAAGATAAACACAGAGCGACTATTCAGTACTGATTTTAGTCTTCACTCAGTTAGGAAACTTACTGAATGAAATGGAAAATAAAGACATAACACCAGACCTTTAATTGGTGTTTCTGAGTTTAAAAACATATAAGTAAGATAAACATATTACCAAGCTTCAGTGCTTTAATTTGCATAAAGTAAACTCAAGGTGATGCAACTATTCAACACAGTACAACACAGGTTCTTATCTAAAGTTGTGTTGAAATGGCTTGTCGAACACAAACCTTGTTACCTCTAAATATAGATTCACTATTTGGTCAAACGCTCTCAGTGGATAGTTATCAGTAGAAGCACAGAACCATGTGAAGGTTGATCAATACAGCTGATTCTCACAAGAAAAATCTATATTGTAAAAATGGAAATGCAAGTTCTTTTTGCAAAAAGGCTGCAGTATGTATTTACTGTCTATTGGATGAGCCAATGACGTGCGAAGGTAACGTAATAAAATATTTTCAATGAATAAATGTTAATTTACAGGCAGGGTCAGTAGCGTTTACATGAAGATTTTCTCCATGACTTTAATTTGTATGAAAAAGTAAGTTAGTAATGATTGTTTTCCAGAAAACTGCAAAACACCTGGAACACTGAGTTCCATCTGTTTAGTTTCTTTGGAACCATAATTAATGGACCAACATATTTGGTGTGTATTGATGATTTTGTCAAAATGTAATGTTTACTGGTTTCTCAACTGTTGACTGTTTGTTGCTTTTGTGTTTTTATGATGCTTTGAACTGCATTGTTGCTGAAATGTGCAATACAAATAAACTTGATTGACTGATATATTTTTTTTCAAATGTTTACCAGACACTAGTAAAACGTTTAATTCCCAATTTATTGACTTACTTAAATATTACCCACTGTGTTGTTTTTAAATTGGCTTTAGTATTCAAAGGACTATTTAAAACTGATCTCTGTAGTCTGACCTCGCCTTCATCTCATTGTATCGATTCAGGTTTTGTCCGATTCCATAAATATGAATGATTCTTTGTTACCCAAGTTGTTCCATTCGATAATACTTTTTCTGTTTTAACATTTTGTGAAGCCAGACTCAAAAACACCCAGAGGCTGAAGAAACAAGAAGAAATGAAAACAGGATTAAAAGCCAACTTTCTGTAACTTTCATCTACTTTACCGCTGATGGACTTTTACACAACTGTCTGACTGATGCGTCTGGTTTCTCGATACTTTGGGTCTCTCTTGTTTTTCAAACAAAGCTGATCTAACCTCAGGCGTCCTGGCAGATTAAATCAGAGCTCATCTCTCTTGTAGCTCCACCTTTATGCAATTCCCCAGCAAAATGAATAACACCATACTAAATTAAATTTCCATTTTCTGTTTTTTCTTGTGCATTAAGCTGGAGGCTATAATTAAATTAGAAAACTAATCAAAAAGATGCTTTTCGTCCAGTGCTATTTTTGTTTGTGAACTTGCAAGGATTCAGTACCTTTAATTGGTAAAAATAGCAAATGGATGGAAAATTCAAGATTATTATTAACCAAGGTCAATGCTGTTGTGAAAGAGGTGGGCAGATAATTTATTTTCTATAGATTGTATCATCCTTTGCTTATAATTCCACTTACTAAAGTAAGATGATATCCTTAAATGTAATCAAATGACCAACTCTTACTGGAATAGTCACATTTTAGCTCGGCTAAAAATAAAATCACTTAGTGTTTAATAAGAGGGCTGCAGAATTTGGAAATTCGGTTAGCTTGGAGCTCTGGATTAAATCTGCAGAGAGCCAAATTATCAAATAAATCAATCAAAGTTTATCTGTGTAGCACCTTTCAGCAACAAGGCATTTCAAAATACAGTCATAGAAAACACAAAATGTAAATGAAGCATTACATTTTGTGTCATCGTTACACAGCAGATTGTTGATTAATGTTGTATTGATTATGCTTCAAAAGTAAATCTAAACATGTGGGTTTTAGTCTAGATTTCTTTCATTGGCAGATTATTTTACTTACAACATGGAAAAATGTCTTATTGTAAGTGAAATAATCTGCCAATGTACAAAATACTTCTTTTTACATTAATATTGAGGAATTATTAAATTAAAAAAAGCTCCTATTTCCTGCTGTAATTTAATGTCATTTAATTTCTTGCTGTGTTACTTGTAAGTTAATTTTCTCATTTCAAGTGTACAAAGATATTTGCACTTGAAACTAGACTAAATATACTTAAAAAATGTTGTGATTTTTCAGTTTGAATGGATTCCACAGCATCCTTAGACCTAGATATTTCAAAGACCCGCCGTAAAACAAAATGCATTCACGACAAAACCGTGTCTTAGCCTGAATTATCAACTCAATTACAAGGAGTAAATTAATAATCTCTAAGAGTTTTGCATGAATTTCCTTGGGTTGTGTATTTCTGTGGAGCTGATTGGTGCAGTTGTAGCTGCCATGTGTATTTCTCCCTCTGCATCAGAATGACTGCATGTAGCTGTACAAAGATGGAGAATAGCTTCGTCCAAAATGACTCAATTATCCGGAGTATTGGCAAGAGAACAAAGCGCGCAGACAGGCAGCAAGAGAGAACGGCATGAAAAGAAGTCAAACTGATTTTGGTGACGGATGGCTGGGGAACAACCAAAGCAAGAAAGATAAGAGTGACTAATCACTTAAAAAAAAAATAAAACATTTTACAAGACCAGCTTATACACTGCAAAAACACAAAGTCTTACCAAGTAGTTTTTGTCTAGTTTTTACCTGAATACACTTAAATTAACACAAAACTAACTTGCAAATAATTTTTCAACAATACATATGAGCTTTATGTCAATAATTTCATAATATTGATGAAAAATTACTAGTTCTATTGGCAGATTATTTCACTTATAACAAGATATTTTTCCCGTGTTTTCAGTGAAATAATCTGCCAATGAAACTAGAACTTTTTCATCAATATTAAGAAATCATTGACTTAAAACAAGCTTCTATATATTGCCGATAAATTACTTGTAAGTTAGTTTCCTCTTATTTCAGGTGGGATATTTGCACTAGAAAATTAGGATATTTGCACTAGAAAATACTTGATAAGATTTTGTGGTTTTGCAGAAAATAATCTCCTCCAGGTGAAAAGAAGAAACTAAAAAGGATGAGGATGTTAAAACACAAAAATGTCCTCATTTCTTTTACTGAATAACTATTCTCATAATTACACTTTGGTCAAAGTGTAATTTCAATGTTATGTTAAAACATATCTAATTAATTAATCTAAATCAATTTGTTAAAGTCGCAGAGCTAATTTCTATATGTAAATATCTGGTTTCAACAGAAAGCATTTCCATGCCTTTTGTTTGGAGTGAAGATTCGTAACATTAAAAAATGAATAGAATAGTGTCAGCCATCACATCAGGGTTAATTAGCTCCTTAAATTAGGGATAAACTGTAATCTGATCATTACATTAATGTGGACTACAGATTAGTTTCTTCTCTCTGCCTGTGGTGGTGAGGGGCAAAAAGATGCCACTGGAAGTAGTGACAGTTTGTTGAACAAAATGTGATATTTTTCTGCAGAAACAGCGAATCTGATTGAAAATTATAATTATTATGGTGTCACCTTGCCTGAACGGGTTTTAATTTGAGCAGTTTCAGCAATAAAAAGGCTCTTTTTTTAATTATCATCTTACTTAAAAATGTATTAAAAAAAATAAAGTATTTTTGTCTAGTTTTTAGTGCAAATAAGACAAAATTAACTAACAAGAAACTTTTCAGCAATATATTGGAGATAGTTTTACGTAAAAAGTCCTTAATATTGAAGAAAAAGTGCTAGATTATTTCACTTATAGCAAGACATTTTTCCAGTGTTACAAGTGAAATTATCTTCAATGGAAAAAGTAATTTTTCATCATCACTAACTACTTAGTGAGTTCATATGACAACATGTTAAAGATCAAATATCTTAAGATGCTGCAGACCCGTCGGTCATGACTGTGGGTTAACATTCGTAATGCTGGAGCGTTTCTAAATAAAAACAGCTGAAAATCTGCCAGAAAAACAAATTTCACCTTGAAAGCTGAGAAGTGAAATGTGATTTGTCATGTCAGGTCACATATGCTTCTTAAACGACACGAGACGGCCTGAGAATACAGAACAGCAGCAGCTGCATCTGTTTAGTGCTGCAGTGTTTTTATTATAACCTTAAACCAGAAAACAGATAAATATCATTACAATGACTGTAGCTGCTTATAATCACCTAAAGAACAAATATTTGATAGGCATCCCATCAAATAGAAGTACTGGTTCATACTTCTTGAACCAGTTTATTAAACCTGTTTATTATAGACAATCTGACCTCAGTGAACTTTTATTAATATATACTTGCTGCATGTTATGAGGGAAAAAATCGTTACAGAAGTTATTGAGATAAACAATAATATTGTTGTTTTGAGACCATTTTTAAGTATTATAATGTAATAATAATGCAAGAACACATTCTCAAAGATCACTGATGAACATTTAACACAGGGACTGAAAAATATTTAAGTATCCAAAATAAATGACCAAATCAACTGAAATAACAAATAAAATTAATTATGAAATCTTTGCAAACAAGTGTCCTTCAAAAAAAAAAAGCATAATTTGAAGACTTTCAAGTTTTTGGTAAAAAAGAGAAAATCAATAAATCATGTAAATGGAAATTATTGAACTTGTTTTAATTTATCATGCAAATAATTGTTTTATTTTTTATTGTTACAGGCTTAGGCATTACTGCCAATCAATCGTTTCTTTGTATGGCACATTTCAGCAACAAGGCAGTTCAATGTGCCTTACGTCATAAAAGCACAAAGTCACACAACAAAGTAATATTTCTTTTTTGCACATAATGCTTCAGATCATAATGTAGTTTCAGTAATTCAGTGGATTAAAATTATAGAAAAAAATGTAAGTTATTTGTATAGAAAAGCCCTTCAATAATAAAATTCAGACACTTATTACAACTTTATTTCTTCCCATTCCTAATTTACAACTGACTTCTTCCAGGACTTTACAAATTTTCAGCTCATTTTTGTATTTTTGGATCAGCTCTTCAAATTCTAAAATGCCAATTGAAGCAAAACCAACTCTCCTGACTGTCAGGACTACTGTATCGCGTAGTTTGTATCCAGCTGGGCCGCCCTAAAGAGACTTATGAAGCGTGATATTGGACCCCGAAGTTCACACCAGGAGGCTCGGGAGTCCTAACGATCTATAAGCATCTGCGACCCATCAGCACTGACTGGCAGCTGGAACAAAACATTGCTCCAATCATGTGAAATGAAGGGCAGGAGGTCGGCGGACCGAACCTGCCGTTAGGAGAGACTGTCTGCAGTTTGCTGAACAAACTGAAAGCGCCGTCTGCTTTAAATGGTTCTTAGCGGAGTTGTTGGGACAGCGGACACAGATCGGTGGACAGTGTGGTAGAGCTGCTGAGAGTCAAACCGACGGGGAGAGACACCCCACTGTGCCTGGAGATGTGGAGAACCACGGCTTCATTAAAAAGAGGAAACTGATGATTTCCTTTTTATTTATCTATAAAAACATGTGATACACTCTTAGAGACTTTTACTGTTATTGTTTGATATCTTGATGTCATAAAATGCTCTTCAAGGAAATGTAAAGAAAATACGTTTATATGTTTCTACATGTGGCGAAAGTTATGCTAATGATTACAAATGGTAAATCTGTTTTATTTTGTTGAGGGTCTTCTTTTCAGATCAGCCTCCTGCTGGGATTAACCAGAAAAGGCAGCTGCTGTGGCTCATCTGATTGTTTGCAGTGAAGGAGTGAGGATTAACATCTATATTTGAATTTTGTGTGAAGTCAATTCGGACAATATTTAGTTATTTTTATAAGTAAAGCTAAACGATCTTCTTGAAACCAGAAAACTCTCTGCGAGTGTTTTTGGGGCCTGCAATAGAAATGTATGGCAGGCACCTATTGTTCTTCACCTAAAAATAACTGCCGCTTCCTATTACCGTTAGTGCGGCCAGTACCGCTGCGTGCCCCCTCACAATATATATATCAAACGTGCGGCTCGACCCCGTGAGTGGAGCTATTACTTTTGTTGGCATTTCGAGTAACTGTGACAACATAATTAACAAAAAACGAGCCAAATTCAAGTCAAAACAAAAGACTAACTGACACAAAACTGTGTCAGTTAGTCTCAAAATAGACATAGAATTTTGTGTCTCCCTCTGAGCTGCTCTTTGGAACTACAATGACTGAAGGTTAGGACTACAACATGGCGGAACACTCAGTGCCTACAGAAGAGGTCAGAGCTGAATGTAAAAACTACAACATGGCGGAACTGTCAGTTACTCCAGAGGAGGAATGAACTGGCCTTTAGAATTACTTGTGTTTTGGCCATTATATAACTGATTTAACACAATCACTGTTA